>JAVLVB010000341.1:992878-1006713 GCA_032876305.1 Orestias chungarensis
TATAAACTTTATCAAACAGGAAGGTTTTAAGCCTAGATTTGAAACTAGACAGGGTGTCTGCCTCACGGACTAAAGCTGGAAGCTGGTTCCACAGGAGAGGAGCCTGATAACTGAAAGATCTGCCTCCCATTGTGCTTTTAGAGATTCTAGGAACCACCAGTAAACCTGCAGTCTGAGAGCGAAGTGCTCTGTTAGGGACGAAAGGAGTAATCAGATCTCTGATATACGATGGAGCTTTATTAGTGAGGGCTTTATATGTCAAAAGAAGAATCTTAAAATCTATTCTAAGTTTGACAGGTAGCCAATGAAGGGAAGCTAAAATAGGGGAGATATGATCTCTCTTTTTAAGTTTCATCAGAACTCTTGCTGCAGCATTTTGGACCAACTGTAGATTTTTAATTGCATTTTGTGAACTTCCTGCTAATAAAGAGTTACAGTAGTCCAGCCTTGAAGTAACAAATGCATGGACATGGAAGGAGACTATGGTAGGGTTTGCAGTGGCTAGTTGATGGAGAGCCTCAAGCTGAATAAAGTAATGTCTGAGAGGTGTAGAGTAGTAACTTTTAGTGAGTTGGTCATGCAAGGTCTGCCTAAAACAAGATCAAGTACTTTACCGGCCCTGTGAGTTTGGTGGCTGCTTACCCACTGGAGATCAAACGACTGAGTTAGCGAGAAGAAGTCTGCGGCGTCTTGAGTGTCAAAGTGAATATTCATATCACCAAGGACAAGTAGAGGACAGTCATGCTCGGGGATGAAGGAGAGCAGGGAGTCTAGATCTTCTAGGAAGTCGCCCAATTGACCCGGAGGACGATATACAACAACCACATACATTTTAATAGGTGCTGTCATCAAAGCGGCGTGGTATTCTTGAACGAGTTGAGAGCCATACCAGTAATTCCCACCCAGTCTTTTAACCTCTGTAATAAAATTCACATTGTCAACTGTATCAAAGGCGGCGGTCAGGTCCAGCAGAACTAGGATAGAGACTTTATCTGCATCTGATATCAGGCGGATGTCATTTGTCACCTTGATCAGAGCTGTCTCAGTGCTGCAGTGGGGCCTCAAGCCTGATTGGAAAGTATCAAACACATTGTTACACAGGAGCAAGTCCCTCAGCTGTTGGTATACAACTTTTTCCAGCACTTTTCCTTAGAATGGCAGGTTTGATATGGGCCGGTAGTTGTTCAGTACTGTGGCATCCAGACTGCTCTTCTTTAGAAGAGGCTTAATGACAGCAATTTTCAAGGCCTTTGGGAATATTCCAGTCTGAAGTGAGATGTTGACTAAATGAGCAAGTTGTGGCAGCAAACTGCAGACTTTAGGAATCTAGTGGGTAACTCATCCAGACAGCAAGTAGATGGACTCAGGCTGCAGATGAGCTCTTCAACTGTTTTATCGGAGACAGGTGTGAACTGTGTCAGCTCTGTATGTCTAACTGGGGGTAGAGGAGCTATGTCTGTTGTGGAAACAATTGCATTTTTAATGCCCTGAACTTTGTTATTAAAAAAACTGCAAACTCCTGACATTTGGATGTAGAAAGGGGATCGAGACTGGAAGGTTTGTTAATCTGCTTACTGTAGCAAACAGGACACGAGAGTTATTTCTGCCGTTTTTGATGATTTCTGAAAAATAGCTCTGTCTTGTTCTACCCAAGGTCTGGTTGAACACACACAACTTTTTCACTGTTAATAGATTTCAAAATTAACCTGGAGCTTTGACTTACGCCATTTGCGTTCGGCTCTCCGGCACTCCTTTTTCTGTGCCCTGACCGAGACCTCTTTTCTCCATGGTGCCTTTTGTGTACTTTTAACCATTTTAACCTTGACAGGAGCAATGGCATCCATAACCTTCAAGACACTTGATGTGTAAAAGTTCAACATATTATCAACATTAAAACACAGAGCATTTTCAAACCTAATCTTTTTTTTAAACTGAATCCTTGTGTTGTCATTAATAAGTCTTCCCTGAGTAACTGTGAGTTCTTCACTCTGTTCATCTTGGGCTGCATCCATGTGCACAATCAGGTCCCCTGTTATGACCAAACCTGTTATGATCAATAAAACAGTTCCTTGGAGTTTTGTAGATGGTAATATAAAGAATGGAAAATTGTTTTGTATCCATTTTGAATGATACGTACTCTAATTATGATAAAAACCCAAATTCTAATTTAAGGATGGGTATATTGTCCCTGAATATGGTACTTCCACATCGGGCCCCGGCTTATCCTGGAATGAGCAATGGGTACATGCAGTACTGCTGCCTGGACCCAATGCATATCATTCATCTAGCAGTTGTTTCAAATGACTCACTCGCAGGACTTTCTGTACACTGGAGATGGAGTTGACATAAGAAGTTTGTGGTGGGGGAGGAGTTGCAGGACGACGGGATGGGGTTTTTGGTGGGAAAAGGAGTGGCTGGGCGATGGTATGGAATAGGACTGGGCCATGGGGTCATCCTGGTGGCAACAGTAACCAGCTCCTTCATGTGTGTCATGGAGGCGGTATCTCAGAGGGCTCCAGGAGGACGTCATTTGGAGGCGCAGGTGGGGGCTGGGGTGCCGCCGTCTCCGGGTAATCTTTAGGCTGTGTCACATCCTGATCCTTATCTTCATGTTTTCGTTTCATTCTGTCCTTGGCCGCTGAAGCAGAATGGGAGCTCAAAACATAGAATAGATTAACTTCAAACAGCCTTTCCCAAATCTATTGAGGCAAAGACCATCTGCCTTAAAATAATTTCTGCGCTCCCAGAAAAAAACTGAAATTGTCAATATAACTAAAAGTGTAAGTGGCATGCACACCTGACAGCCATTTGTTCAGGCTGAACAGCCTGCCGAACCTCGCATCTCCTCTCATTGGTGGTAATGGGCCACTGATGAACACGTCAGCATCAAAATTATTAACTGTATCTAATAGCTTCTTGATGTCCTGTTTCAGCACCTCAGACTGCTGTTTCACAGTGTCGTTAGATCCCAGGTGTAGAAAAAGGGTCTTCCAGAATTTCCACAATATTGTCTCTCACATTTGATACCATGTCCTTCGGAAAGTACAGTATTTTTGTATGTTTCCCACATACATGTCTTAAATCCTTCATCGCAGCATCACCAACAATCAGAGTCTCAGGACCAGGCATTAGCTTCCCTTTTTGCCTTTTATTTTCTGATTTGCTTTTTCGATTTACCTTGCTGTATGAAGAGACTTTATCCTGGTGATCAAGTGGAGAACTAGATTTCTGTGGCGGTGCAAATCTGTTCTGTAGTGAGATAGTTGTTTGAGGAGGAGGATGCTTCATTTTTAGTCTTCCACTGACAGCTGTCCAAGTCTCTGTCCTGCGAACGACTGGAGTCGAGGAGGATTTTAGTCTAGTTGGTAGGGCAGGCCATCCAGGCGGATCGCAGATATCACCAGACAGGGCTGGTTCTCTCTTCTTACATAAGAATAATGCAGTCCAGGTTTGAAGTTTGTATGTTTTGTAGTTTTGGAGCTGGAGCAGCTTAAGTGTGAAGCAGAACCTAAAAAAGTGCTGATACTGTGCCTTTATTGAAGTTTCACAAATCAGAGAAAGGTTTAAGAAATCACAAATCTGAAATTCTAAATATTCTGCAATCTCTTTAGAACAATCCAGTCCAGGTTTGAAGTGTTTATGTTTTGTAGTTTTTTTTACCTTGAGAAGATTAAATATGCCGAACATAGGGAAATTTGAGCGGAATCACCCTATAGCCATTTTAGTCAGTAAAATGTAATGAGCTATTCGATTGGCCTGTGTGAATATGATCGACAGATTCATCAGCCAATGGTGACGTTTGTTGACCTGCACCATCAGATGAGTCTCAAAATTCACCACAGTCGGATTCTCTCACAAATGCAGCGAGTTTCACAAATGAGAAACGGGTTTCTAATCCACATTCAGCGATTCGTGTTACCTGTGGATTTAGATTACGGAAAGTGGAAGTAAAAGTTATATTTGTCAACCAGAATGTGTGCATTTGTAAAACAAGTCGTGTGCATTTCCAAATTTATATCACAAGTTTGCATAAAAATATATTTGTGAAACGGAGTGTGCGCATTTCTGAAACAGAACATGTGCATTTCTGAATCTGAAATACAACTGTGAACCAGAGCATGTGCATTTGTGGAAAACACTTCGTGAGTTCATTCTTTTTGAGACTAATCTAGCCTCATACCAAAAAAGAATGAAAAAAAAAAAGAAGAATGAAAAAACACAAAACGCAGAACTGAAGCAGGACAGATAAGGGGAAGGTCGGGAGACAGAGAGAAAGCGTCGACCTTCGTCGAGAGCAAAGCAAGAATGTGGCATTCCTGTTTGAGGTGCAGTGACGTTTAAGGGCCCGGAGATCACGAGAATCCAGTAGAGTTTTACGACGTTGACCCTTACGCACAGCTATTGTTCCAGATTCTCTGAATTTTTTGAAGATGTTATGCACGGTTGATGATGATAACTTAAAAGTCTTTGCTATTTTACGCTGGGTAACACCATTCTGGTATTGCTGCACTATCTTTCTGCACAACAATGGTGGAATTGGTGATCCTCTTACCGTCTTGGCTTCAGAGAGACACAGACACTCTGAGAAGCTCTTTTTATACCCCATCATGTTGTCAATTGACCTAATTAGTATTAATTGGTCTTCCAGCTGTTCGTTATATATATCCAAGATGGCGCCGCAGATGGCGACACTGGTTAGGAGCTCCGTAGTGCTTTGTTTGTTTTTGTTTGTTTGTCATGGCATGTGTGATCCAAACACACTCAAATACAGTGCAGAAGATCTGCAGAACATTAGGCAGATCATGGCACCAGGAATATTTCCTGGATTTTCATTTTCGGACAGTCTTTTGGACATTTTGGTTGGGAGCGGCTGCGCTGCTGAGCGGACGCAGCCGGACGCGCAGACGTGGGAAACGCGCCGGAGCGCTCGTCAAACTGCGACAGCGCGGACTTCGTCCACCGCTACCTAGCATCCATATGACAAACCTTCGCTCTTTAGGAAATAAAATGGACGAACTTTCACTGCTAAACCGGACCAACAAGGACTTTTCTCTCTCTGCTGTACTGTGCTTCACTGAGACCTGGCTCACGGATTCCATCCCGGACGGCGCGCTCCACCTGCACGTCTTTCATCTCCACCAAGCAGACCGCGACACGGAGCTTTCCGGCAAGAAAAAAGGTGGCAGAATTTGTTTTTATATCAACCAAGGCTGGTCTACAGATGTGAAAGTGTTAATGAGAACATGCAGCCCTAATCTGGAATCGCTTTTCTTGAACTGTAGACCGTGCTTGTTGCTTTTTACATACCACCTCAAGCGTGCACGCGTGAGGCACTGAGCGCACTCGCTGATCAGATCCTCAGCGTGGAGAACCAACACACAGACACTGTTTTTATCATCTTAGGGGACTTTAACAGAGCAAAACTTAACAGCGAAATACCTAAATACAGACAGCATGTTACCTGCCCCACCAGGGAGAGCAACATTTTAGATCACTGTTACACTGTATTTAAAGGTGCTTATCGCTCCGTCCCCCCTGCAGCACTGGGACTATCTGACCACTGTTTAGTTCATCTTCTCCCAACCTACAGACAGAAGCTCAAGTGTGCCAAACCTGTGGTCAGCTTGGTGAAAAAATGGACTAATGAGGCTATAGAAAGGCTTCAGGACTGCATGGTTTTACCAGACTGGTGTGTTTTTGATGATGCCACAAGCAGCCTGGATGAATACACTGACACTGTGACATCTTACATCAGCTTTTGTGAAGACATCTGTGTTCCCACCAGGACTCACATTAAATACAACAATGACAAGCCCAAATAATACCAAATTGAAACAGCTGCGCCGGTCTAAGGAGGTAGCATATAGAAGTGGAGATCGGGCGCTGTACAACCAGGCAAGGAGGAACACCCTAACTAAAGAGATCAAAGCTGCAAAGAAGAACTACTCCAACAAGCTACGCAGCATGATGTCCAGTAACGAGCCATCAACTGCCTGTAGGTGTCTCCAGAAAATCACCAGCTACAAAAGGCCACCTACACAGACAATGGGTCAACTGGCCAACGACCTTAACAGATTCTACTGCAGGTTTGAACAGCCCAGCAACGAGCTCCCATCCAACACCCATTCACACCCATCTGACTATCAGCCACCCATCCAGCCTGCCCCGAAGATCTGCTTGGAAGACGTGCTGAGACTTTTTTTTAAACAGAAAGTTAAGAAGGCCCAAGGTCCAGATGGAATCTCTCCCTCCTGGCTGAGGACCTGTGCAGACCAGCTTGCACCTGTTTATACTAAGATCTTCAACAGATCACTGGAGCTGTGTGTTGTTCCATCCTGTTTTAAAAGCTCCACAATAATACCCATTCCTAAAAAGACAACTACCACAGGACTAAATGACTACAGACCTGTTGCCCTGACCTCTGTGGTCATGAAGTCCTTTGAAAGACTGGTTCTCAACAACATTAAGGAAATCACGGACCCCCTGCCAGACCCCCTGCAATTTGCCTAATGGGCCAACTGTTCGGTGGACGATGCAGTGAACATGGGTCTCGACTTCATCCTCTAACACCTCGAACACCCAGGAACTTATGCAAGAATTCTGTTCCTGGATTTCAGCTCAGCCTTCAACACAATTATTCCAGGAAAATTACACAGCAAACTGACTGAACTCAGCGTACCAGCCTCGTCCTGCCAGTTGATAACTGACTTTCTTACTGGCAGAAAACAGCAGGTGAGGCTGGGAAAGTGTACTCCAGTGACCAGAACGTGTACTTCAGTGACTCTCCCCACTGCTCTTCTCGCTGTACACAAATGACTGTACCTCCATGGACTCCTCTGTTAAAATCCTGAAGTTTGCAGATGACACAACAGTCATTGGTCTCATCAGTGACAGTGATGAGTCTGCTTACAGACAGGTGGTTGATCAGGTTGTCCTCTGGAGCAGTCAGAACCATCTTGAGCTGAACACTGCAAAAACAGTGGAGATGACCGTGGACTTCAGGAGGAGCCCCCCAACCCTGCCAGCACTCACCATCCTAGGCAGGACTGTGATGGCTGTGGAGTCCTACAAGTTCCTGGGCACATGAATCTCCAAGGACCTGAAATGGGACAGCAACATCAACTCCATCATCGCGAGGGCTCAACAGAGGATGTACTTTCTGTACCAGTTGAGGAAATTCAACCTGGCCGTCACCTGTTTCGGTGCCTTCCATCAGGCCGACGCTTCAGCCACACGAAGACCCGTACGACCAGGCTACAGAGAAGCTTTTTTCCAGCTTCCATTATTCTCATGAACAATTGAACAATTTATTTATATATTTTTATAACCTCTATAGTTTTTATACTGCACAAAATTGCACTTTTTAAAAAGATATATAAATTACACATGCTAATTGTTTCAAATGTTTCTTTACTGTATTTTTTGTGCACTGCAAGCATCTGTGTAACCAAAAACAAATTCCTTGTATGTGTGAGCATACTTGGCCAATAAAGACTGATTCTGATGCTCAATTTGCTTTTTCCAGCCACTTATTGTTACTTGTCCCAACTTTTTTTGGGATTTGTTGACACTGTGAAATTTAAAATCAACTTATTTTTCCTTTAAATTGTTACATTTACTCAGATTAAAATTTTTATCTGTCATCTATGTTCTATTTCGAATAAAATATTGACATATGTCATCTCCACATCATTGCATTCAGTTTTTATTCACAATTTGTTTAATGTCCCAACATTTTTGGAATCCGGTTTGTACGTCTTAAACACTGTTATGACTAGCTTAGTATTAACTGATTCACCTATTGGCCTAATTGTCTGTAGAGTGTAACATTAAATCATTATTAGAAATTTGCTTGCCTGGAAATATTCAGACAAAGCATTTCTAGAATGAATTCGAGTAAATACTGTGAGAAAGCCATTCTCATCCAACATTAGTGCATGAAAACATTTCTGAACTTCGTGAAAAAATAATTAACTTACTGTTAAAATGAAATTCTATAAAGGTGATAAACATCCTTGTACATTAAAGGTTTGCATATGAATCACCCTCACTGTAATGTCAAATGTTTTCCAATTTCAAGACATTATGAAGGAGTTCAGTCAAGATGCACATCCTCATGCACCAGCCTGCCCATCAATCTGTCAGTGTTTATAAAGAAAAACATCTAACTTGCCTGAGTTAAAGATTCCAGCAGAGAACTCTGAATAATTCCTCTGTTATACAAATGCCTTCACACAAAGATCAAGTCATAGGGAGGGAAGAGTTTCTGTCAAATAGACGGATGGGTGAAACAGTGACAATCAAAAGCTTCTGAGAGTGAGTGTGCATGCAAAAAAGGCACGGCATTATTCCGAGTGTGTTTGACAGATGGAAACATTCGCAGTGAGGAAGAAATGTCAGCGATAGCCTCTGAAATGTGGTGGGTGTGTCACTCTTAACAACGTAGCTTTTTTGATCATCCTTTGACCACAGTTCATGTTTCAGGAAAAATCTCACTCACATAAAAGTCTTGTTTCCTTTACAGTTTTAATGTCAGTCAGCTTTTCTTTTTCTCCAGATTTAAGCCTCTTGAAACTGATTCCACTCCACCAGGAACTTTTCAGCTTTATCGACATTCTTTAGACTCTTAAAAATGATTTTTTTTTATTATTGTGCAGCAGCAGATTTATAACATCAGCTTCCCTGTGTGTTATTTCTCGCTCTTTGCATCATCTTGCTCCCGGCTAAGAAGGCTCCTTCTTCCTCTTAGGGGTTCTGCTCGATGTTGCTAAGCACAAGAAAGACAAACTGCACATCAACACCTGCTAAACATGGCAGGAGGTTTCTTCTAGTGGAGACTTGTGTTCCAATGGAGTTGTTTAAAGAGGCTTGGATTAGTCTGGTTCGATACTAAAATATGAATTTTAAGAATTGAAAACTGGAAAAAGATTATTAGATAAAACAACTTCTTTACTACATGAAAGGAATAAAATATTTTAAACAAATCATGGCAGAAATTATTAATCAGAGATTTCCCAAATTTGTCGCTTCCCGACCACAATTTTCTTATTATTGGGAAGAATGTAGCATATCAAGCAACATAGGGTGGTATATCATTGCGATTTTCCTTTTTAAAACATCTTTAAAAATG
This sequence comes from Orestias chungarensis, assembly GCA_032876305.1. NCBI lineage: Eukaryota > Metazoa > Chordata > Actinopteri > Cyprinodontiformes > Cyprinodontidae > Orestias > Orestias chungarensis. The sequence continues at coordinate 1,002,009 of JAVLVB010000341.1, forward strand.
TAACTACTGTACTTATATGTGTGTAATCCCCGTTATTAATACTAATAATCACCTTTTTTGTTATTTTCCTCCTATCAGCTGCATATTTGAAAAAAACATTAAGGTTGTTATCTCTGAATGCATCTTTATATGTTACTGTTGGACTGGATTGATTAGGATTCATTTAGTTCAATTCAAACAATACTTAATTTATCCCAAAGAGAATTTAAATGTTCTTGTGACTCATGTCATCCAAGTATTTTCAAAGGGTTTGTGAGCGTCGATGCCATGGGCAGGCAAAGATCATTGGTGTCAGCTTAGCCACCAATCTAAACAGCCCTCTGACTAAAGACTGTTGTTTTGTGAAAGTCTTTTGATTGACAGTCAATGCTAACCCAACTCATTTGCTTTTGCTGCTTTTCTTTAAATCTCTGTCTTACCTTTGGTCCAGCTCAGCATCCATAAGGCTTCCTTTTCAACGCCTCTAGGATTCAGGAGGGCCATAGTTCAGGTATTATTTGAGCCTTCGAGATGCAAATCAGCTGCTCTCACTCTAAAAAAAAAACCAGTAACTTATTGCTATGACAACGCTTCATAACTGTCAGGAAGTTAAAAAGCGGAGGCAAAAATCCTTCCAGCTGAACAGCATCAGGAAACAGAGGGAATAATTGTTGAAACATTCAACCCCTCCGCCAAAACAATTATGAACAAACATCTAGAAAATAACTAAGAGTTAGAGAAACAGAGCTACTGGAGTTTTGAATTGTTTGAAAGCCTTAAGCTTCAGAAAATAGTATCTGAGACTTCTGTTCCTGATATCTGGACTGTTTATGGCATTTTCGATGATTTTAGACAAGAGGATGTTTGATTATTTCCGTCGTATGCAGTGCCTTGCTAAAGTACTCGGCCCCTTGAACTTTTCAACCTTTTGCCACATTTCAGGCTACAAACATAACGATATGAAATTGTAATATTCTGTGAAAAACCAACAACAGGTGCGACGCCATTGGGAAGTGGAACAAAATTTATTAAAAAATTTTAAACTTTGGTTATGAATAAAAAGCTGAAGAGTGGGTTGTGAAATATTATTTGACCCCTTTACTTTCAGTGCAGCAAACTCACTCCAGAAGCTCAATGAGGATCTCTGATGGATCCAATGCTGTCCTAAATGACTGCGCAGAGAGCATCATGAAGACCAAGGAACACACTAGGCAGGTACTGTTGTGGAGAAGTTTAAAGCCGGATTTGGATACTAAAAGATTTCCCAAGCTTTAACATTCCAAGGAGCTTTGTGCAAGCGGTCATATAGAAATGGAAGGAGTATCAGACCACTGCAAATCTACCAAATCTTCTCCTTGTTGATCTCGAACAAGGAGAAGACGGATCAGAGATGCAGCCAAGAAGCCCAGGATCACTCTGGGTGAACTGGGTGGGAGAGTCTGTCCATACGACAACAGTCAGTCGTACACTGCACAAATCTGGCCTTTATGGAAGAGTGGCAAGAAGAAAGCCATTTCTCAAAGATATCCATCAAGAGTCTCTTTTTTTTGGGAGACACACCAAACGTGGAAGATGGTGCTCTGCTCAGATGAAACCAAAATTGAACTGTTTGGCCACAATGCAAAACAATATATTTGGTTTAAAAGCAACACAGCTCATCACCCTGAACACACCGTCCCCACTGTCAAACATGATGGTGGCAGCATCATGGTGTGGGCCTGCTATTCTGCAGCAGGGACAGAAACAGAGATTTAACTTCCAAAAAGACAACGATCCAAAACATAAAGCCAAATCTACAATGGAATGGTTCACAAATAAACATATCCAGGTGTTGGAATGGCCAAGTCAAAGTCCAGACCTGAATCACATCCAGAATCTGTGGAAAGAGCTGAAAACTCACTGAGTTCGAGCTGTTTTGCAAGGAAGAATGGGCAAAAATCTCTGTCTCTCGATGTGCAAAACTGACAGAGACATACCCCAAGAGAGTCATGCTGCTACAAAGTATTAATGCAAGGGGCCGAATAATGTTGCATGCCCCACTTTTCAGTTTGATGTATCCAGGAAATTTAGTTCCACTTCACGCTTGTGTCACAAGTCTGAAATGTGGCAAAAGGTTGAAAAAGTCCAAGGGGGCCGAATACTTTTGCTAGGAACTGTACATCCACTGGTTGTGCTCCACTTAACTCAGACCTCAGTTAACCTATCAGAGGCTGAAACATTATTGAAATCATAATTATTGCTTTCTTTGAGGAAGTAATCTTGGTATTGGCTTCTGACGTTCTCTCTTACAAATATTGAAATTAGCAAAGGGAAAAAAATGCAGATTATCCAAACTGACCCAAATCATTAAAGCTTCATTCCATAAGTCATTCATAAAGCATGTGTTTCTGTTGTGTCCTCAACATGAGTTAATGCAGTCACACCTCTGACAGATTTTACCATGTTTTTTCTGACAGCAATTAATTTCTGCTAATATAACTCTTGTCCCAACTGATCTGGCGTCTTACGTAACAGGTGAGTGAATATTTCTGAAAGTTAGAGAGGATTTATTTCACAATCTTCTTAATCTTTGTCTGACTTGCACACTTTCAAAGCAGAAATCAGATCTAATCTCAGCCCTTTACTCTGAATGCTGCTCATCATGCACACTTAAGTCGTCTCCCTGAGTGCCATTCTGGTCTTTTCATATACCGTGCATTCCTCGTTAGACTCATTCAAAGTAATTACACCATTTTGAATAGACTGTCATCTGCAACACTGACTGGGAACCTTTTTGAGTGTTTTCACTTTTTAGGGTGCGGCCTTGGATAGGAAAAACTTTGCATGTGTAGAGAGAGTTTCAAAGGAGCAGGTGGTGCTATTCACATTCCTGCACAGTTCTTTTCACATTACCTTATTCGCCTTATTCAATGCACTACTCTTTCCTGCTCATTTCACCCTTGTCCATCTTCCCCACTCACATCAGAAAAATATTGGAGACAGTTTTCTGCACCGGCATTGAAGGTCCAGTTACTAACCTTATATGTTTTTATGTTTTAGTGGCGTCTCTTTCACTGACATCATCTGATGTTTGTATAATCAAATGATAACCCCCCTTGAACATGTAGAGAGAAATTAAAGGTTGTTCTTTGTGTGGGTTGGACTCCTCCATTAGCGGTTAAAATCCTATATTTTAGGCTAGTGGTTGCTGTTTGGATTTTTTCGTGCGCTCAATGACCACGCAGATCTTCCTTTGTACTTTTAATTACTTTTTTTTTCTCTTGTCCATTTGTTTGACATCTAGTCCTCTAACTAATAAATTGGTGATAAGTAAAAGTAGGCACAGTAGAAAAAAACGTTTACCTCTTCTAGCAACACCTGAACAAAATTACACTTGACCTTAACTAGACCTTAGACATTATATGATATCAGCTTGATTTACGAAAGCTAAGCTCCATCTTAGAAATAAAGAAGCACCTAAATGCTTTCGGAGAAGAATTCATGAAACTTTGTTAGTCCCATTGAGGCGATGGATGTAAAGGTTTATTATGCTGACACTTTTTACCAAGCCAAGTAGGATTCATCTTTAAGAGGTATGTATATATATATATGGAAAAACTATGAAAAAGAATTTTTCCATATATATATATATATATATATATATATATGGAAAAACTATGAAAAACTATTTTTCGCATGGGAATCTATGGATTTTAAGATAAGATTACAAAATAATTACAAAGATTTGAGATGAATGGAAGGTATTCGTGCAGTTAGCACGGTGTGTATTCTTACTTTAACAATAAGAGACCATGATTTTGAGATCCTCAAAACAGAGTAGCTTAGTCAAACTAGCATTAAACATAGATTTCTAAGAACCAGCCAATTTTCCAAACCCAATTTGTCCCCATGAGTATATGGAGTAAACAAACACTTGTAATCTGTAGCTTCTCTCTTTTGTTTAAATAGTTCTTTGTAAAATCTCTTCTGTTGTTCAAGCATCTTGTTGACCATTGCCAAAGTCACGTAGTCTTTCTCACATTTGTTGCCGTCAATCAAAAATCACATAGAGTGCTTGTCATCCTCATCATCTCAATATTACAATCACAAATTTGACAGATATGTAGATAAATACCTTATAATGGATAATAAGAAGTAACACAGAGGTATAAAATCTCAGTCAGAAAGATACTAAGAAGCAGTTGCCAGAGTCCATGAGGTTTTTATTTCCATAACAGTTTAACTTGTATACTGCAGTTTTTATCACACCTTCAGATCTTTGTGTTGTTTGACAGGATAGGAGATGTACTCTACACTGAGCTGAGCCTTGCAGAATGCAAATCTCAACTGTGACTATCCATTTACTCGCAAAAATGCGCTGTTTTCCGTTTGTGCCCACAGACTGTAATATGACCCTTCTGGAATCCATCTGCAGCCCAATTTCTATTTAATTTAGTCAGTATAGTAAAAAGCTGTACTGTTGCTACACACTTGGTCAGACGAAGACGTGTGGATGTAGTGGTTGTAAAGGAGCAGCCGAACAATCTGTAACTCTCTGTACTCCTCCCCCTTAACCTGACGCAGGTTGATCGACGAGAAGTGGAGAAAACTGTTTACATCTACATTCCTTCATTCTTTCTACAAAAACCACATCATTTATGGTCCTTCTTTATGTTTATGCATTTAGCAGATGCTTTTATCAAAGGGACTTACAAAGTAGACACAATATAACAGTTTTTATCAATCT
>JAVLVB010000341.1:1006813-1023116 GCA_032876305.1 Orestias chungarensis
GACACATAGGGAGAGATGAGGGAGAAAAAAATACAATTCACACTTTATCCTTGACAGGATACAGCTTGAAGTTCCAAAAAACCTCTGCACAGCAACAGTAACACAACAGAACAGAGCTTTGGGATTCAGATGAGGGTGAAGGCGTATGTAGAGCTGGTATCAGTGTATGTGAGTGTATGTGTAGGTCTGTGGGCTGTGATCATAAGATATCTAGAGGAACATCCCTAGTCAGGGTCAGTGGTGACAGTGAAGAGATGGAGGGAAGTACAGAGAGAGTAGTAGAGGTGGTATAGAGGTAAGAGTTAGGATAGGAGATGCTCTTTGAAGACGTGGGTCTTCAAGAGTTTCTTGAAGACAGACCAGGACGCTTCTGTTCTTGTGGTGCTTGGTAGGTCATTCCACCATCTTGGAACGACACAAGAAAACAATCTGGATGGTCTTAAGCGTGGTGTAGGCACTGCTAGAAGACAATCCAGTGATGACTGAAGTGACCGAGTTGTGACAAAAACCTTTTCAAGAATATTCATACTGAAGTAGTTGGGACCTGTACCCCTAAGCACTTTTAGGCTAGCATCAGGGTCTTGAATTTGATGCGGCAGCCTGAGGTAACCAGTGAAGCTCCATGAACAGAGGGTAGACATGAGACTTTTTGGGCTGATTAAAGACCAGACGCGCCGCCATGTTCTGGATCATTTGTAAGGGTTTTACTGTACAGGCTGGGAGACCAGTTAGGAATGTGTTTCAACAGTCAAGGTGGGAGATGAACATAGACTGCACCAGGAGCTGGGTAGCATGTTGGGTTATGTATCTTTCTTATGTTCAGTAATTTAAAGCAACAAGGTCGAGGAACGGGAGGCAATATGATCTTTAAAGGTCAGCTGGTGAACAAGTATGACACCCGAGTTTCTCGCTGCCTTTGATGAAGTCAAAGACAGGGAACCAGTCTGGATTTGAACATTGTGGTTTATGGATTGTTTGGCTGGAAAAACAAGCAGTTCTGCTGCCCAATTTTATTTATATTTTCACGCTCTGTATCCTGCACACAGGGTGTTATGTGAAAAGATTTTCGGCTATAACATGTAAACATATTCAGAACTATTGGGATTTTTAGCATTTAATGTCACTATGACCAAAACATTTTTAATAGGCTATTGGGATTTTATGTGATAGATTAACACAAAGTTGTAGATAATCTATTGATGGAAATATTATTAGTTAGTTACATAAAACTACACTTTTACACATGCCCCTACACATTTAAGTGTTTTTTATTTGGTGAAACTGAATTAAAAGTACACATACTTTTATTTGATAACACACGAAATAGCTCTTTTTGTGTTGGTTTATTTAAAAATCCTCCTATAATAAAGTCTGAGATTTGTAACTTTAAAAAAATGTAAATGTACAAGGGGTGGAAACAGTTTTACAAGGCTCTGCTGCTGTGGAAACATCTCTACTGTAGGATACTCCCTGTCACCAACTGCAGTTGACCACACAAAATCGAACAAGCCCCTAAACCATCCAGGCAGTAATGGTTTTAAATCTGGCTGCGTTTGAAGGGAAGCAGGTCCAGAACATGGTGACTACAACCTAAAACCCACGTTTGATGTTCCCAGGGAAGGTTAGTCATTTCCTGGCACTGTATCCAGCTGTTATTCTGGATCGGCCGTGATGAAGGAACATCTCAGCTATGTGTGAAATATGGGTCAGTATCCACGCCGGCTGGCTGAGAAATTCAAGGAGGCAATTCCTGTTGCTTGGAGCGTAATGTGGGCAGCTGTTGGTTTAGGTTTATCCGTCTTAGTATCCCATCAGGGTGTGTGCATTCACTGTGTAATGCAGATCCAGTTTACTGCAGTCATTTAAAACTACTTTTATGGCATATCTTTGAAAAAAAAGAAAAAATCTTCAGTAAAACCAACAAAAACAAAAAAGCAAATGTTTCACCAAGTTAGAAAATATGAGTGCTGTCTGAATACAACAGCCGTCCTGAGGGCACATTGACATACTTAACAAATGATCCGTCTGCTTTCAAATGTCTTCCCTTCAGTGCTGCTGAACTACAGAAACTTTAGTTTCCCCTTTGCAGTTCCCGACTTCCTGTTTTCCTGTAAACACTGTTGGAGTCTTCCCTTTCTGAGTGATGTGTTGGATGTTTGGGAAATGTACGTTTCCGGTTTCTGTATCTCTGTTTTTGTCATTTCTTCACAGTAAATCTGAATATTGAGCTCAGTCTCTTTGCCCTCGCCCACAGCTGCAGGTTCTTGCAATCACACCACTTGTTTTCCTCTATTTAATCAATCTCCACTGTATTTAGGTTCATTCATTCATGTGTTTTTTTGTGATTCTCGTGTTGCCTTTCTGGCATAAGACATTTCACCTTAGTTACAGTTTTCCTCCATGTCATAGAAACTCTTTTGAGTCCAGAGTAACAGAAAAGTTTTCTGCTGTTGCTACAGTAAATGCTGAGCTGAGCTGCATCATCCGTTTAAAAACAGACTGGAGTGATGTTTATGTTTAGCCAACTTCTCTCAAAATGAAAGAAAGGATTCAAACTTTTTCTGTCATCGTGCTTGGAAACAAACAGAAAAAGTATCTTTTTGGGAGCAATTGAATTAAAAAAAGTGGGAGGGAGAAGATGTAAAAATACAACAAATTAAACAATAGAACAACAAGAAGAACGAAAACCTCAAATATTCTTCTTTCTTTCTGAGAAGATACAATAAATGGCATTTTTTTAGTAAAGATAAATTTTTTATCCATTTTTATGTGGTTAAAAAAAAAGTTTTAACTGGATTGAATATGTCAAAATAAAGTCATAATCCTTATTTTTAACTTTTCTGAGTCTATGATTTTAACAAAATGGAGTTCAGGAGTAGCTGGAGAGGTTGAACCTAAATACACGGATTCTGTGTTTAGTTTTGATGCCATCTCAATATTTTTTTGTAGCCCCATATTTTCACCACTGTGGAAATATTCTGGAGGTGCCGTTGTTTAGCACCGACCATGTTCCACCAAGTATATGTACTGCTTATCTCCTTGCAATGTAGTTATTGGAGTTTATCGTATTTCTAATGTCGCTGTTTACTTTTCTGCTGCAGTTAAAGCGACGCTAAGTAACTTTTCAACCTTAATAAAATCTTTTCATCACTTTTGTAATTAACGTTGACTTACAGCTCGTTGAATGACACCTCTGTCATGACCCGAGGGGGTCTGTATGGGTTTCAGCGGCACTAAGCAACTTTGACGAGGGTGGCAAGAACCCTGCCAAACAAAACAACTACAAATGTGCTGACTGCTTTACGACATACATCACTTCCCCCGTTTCTTATCTTCAACATCATCATCTGACATTGTTTCACCAGAATTAGATTCATCACCTCATCTCTGTTCATCCTTCACACAGACACTGGAAACAGAAATGTACTTCAACCCAACTGCAGGCAACCGGGAGATCAGGATTTTACGGCGCTTTGTGCCGGTCCTCATGGGAAATGCAGTCTTCTTCAGGCTAAAACACTACCGCCTTTGTCCACACTGGGCCGCCAAAATCCACCAAAAACTGAAACTTCTATAGTGTTGCTTTAAACCACATTTGTTGCTACAAAAGAGGGAAGATTTTACCCAAGAATTGTTTGAAAATATTTTTCATCACTATGATATTTCTGTAAGAGTCAACATACAGCAACCCTCATCTAAGAATTCTTTGCACAAATAGCGAACAGAAGCAATAATGTAGAAAAACTTGATTAAAAAAAAAAAATCTGTTAATGGAGCAATGCCAGAATTGTGCTTTTCAAATCGTTGAAGTGTCTAAAAGGCTTTTGTGGGGAAGAACAAATAGAATTTTTAGTGTGTTGCTTCATAATAAATGTCTTTAGAAGTCAGTGTGTCTTTCAGGTGCTTTGAGATGCAGTCACCTAATAAAATTATAATACATTTATATTTTTATTACTTTATAAAAAACTGAAAACAGCAGGTAATTTATTTCTCCTTCTTATTACTCCTTTTGTTTTTTATTTTGTCTGTTGTAGTTTTGAAATTGGCTCATTTAATGGTTATAGTTTACAGAGAAACGCCGTTCTCTGTGGGAATTATATGTCCCAGTATAATTGGATCCATTCAGACTGGGTAGTCCAGCAAACATTTGTGCATTAGTACTCTAGATTATTGTACTCTAGAATACTCTCACATTTCATACTTGAACAGTTAGTTGTTTATATCTGTTTCTCAGGTATTCCAATATCTGCATATGAGGCTTAAAATTAGTCCGTCCATCTCTGTGGAAGCGATATCTCTCAGGTTGCAGTAACTATGGAAACAGTAATCAAACTGGACACGCAAAATGTGTGGGTAGGATTTTTTTTTTTTTTTTTTTCCGCAGACGCAGTATGGGATTGTGTTGGTTGAACATAAACTTTTTATTAAACATGGAGTTGTTTTATCCCATAAAACATAGTGAAGGATGTTCTTTTAGTTATTTGAGAGCGCTTGTATGGTCTGTTGATGAATCAAGCGAGAATATATTGAGACTTCTTAATTTCACTGCATTCAATGAATAGAGAAGAAAGACAAATGCTGGTCACCAGTCAGAGCGACCTATTGCAACTATTGCAACAATGTGTTTTCAAATTAAAGGGGGCATAAATGAATTAAAACATTACCTAAACCAAATAGCTAAAAAGCTTTGCAGCTCTTCTAACCTAAATGCCTCAAACAGCAGGATTAAGGTCTTTAACTCCCGCTATATGAAGGAGCAATACTTCCTCTTTGTCACCTGTAAAATGTTTCCTTGTTTCGTTCAAACATTTGAGATCTGAGTTTTCCGTGGGAGTTAAGCTATCTTTCATCTCAGCTTCAATAAATATTCTGCTGACGGCCCTGAGGGAGAACAAAATAATCTTTTTAGCATCTAATTTCCATTCTATTGCCATAGAGCATCTTCTCTCACACTTCAGTCTCACTCCATCCTGCTTGGGGTGGAAAGCTGCTCTGAGGCGTGGGGGTCGCCTCGTGTTTGGGCCCATATCCCCGTCGCAGGGGAGCGCGGCGTTTGCTCCTAACTGAACGTACACCAAACACACACATTTGTGCTGCATCCACAAAACCGACGCGCTCTTCCTCCGACACACAGCGACGCTGCTTTTCCTTCCCTGCAAATTTCCAACACTCGCTCTGTCGTTCAAATGCACGGCTCAAAATAACTCTTCCTCGCTTTCTGTCTCACACGCAGACTCTCCTGGCACACACGCCTCAGCTGAATGGTTATGTGGGACAGCAGCTTGGGGATAGACAACTGATTCACTTTGAGTGGCATGTGGATATTTATGGCCCCTGCGTGTGTGACAGTAGGTGATGAGTGCTGACTTCATAATAGCGGTAAAGATTACCATGTGCATCTCCGCCTGCCTCCACGTTTCCCCGCTTGTGTGTTTTACCTGCGAGTTTGTGTCTCTGTGAATGAGACGGTGACAGGCAGGTGATCAGCAGCGAGCATGCTCAGTCATCTGTCGGTACCTGTGATGTCTCGGCCCTGTGTAACCATGGTAGCGATATGCTGGAGAGGCTATATTAGACCGACTGCAGCGGCATCGGTGACCTGCAAGATGCTGCACTAATAGCTGATTGTACAGTTCATTTGTTTTTAGATTAATGTCTCTCAGAAATTTACGAGATCCTGTTGGGCAATGTTTGTTCCTTCAGCATCATTAACACTATTATTATTGACGTTTTGTTTATTGAATTACAGATAAAATATTTCAGAACAATTTATTCGGTCCATTTAAGATGCCGCAGCCTTTTCTCATAACACTTCTTATAAAACTGGACCTATTGCCATTCTGAATCTGTTCTGTTCTGAATATTTTCATAACTTTTTTGATTATATGTTGACTAACAGCTCTTTAAATGACGCCTCTGTCATCGCTTTAACCAACATTAAGCAACTTTGAGGAGGGTGGCAGGAACCCTGCCACACAAAACAACTACAAACGTACTGACTGCTTTACGGCATACGTCACTTCCCCTGTTTCGTATTTTTAACATCGTCATCTGACATTGTTTCACCACAATTAGATTCATCACCTCATCGCTATTCATCCTTCACACACTGGAAACAGAAATGTACTTTAATCCGGGAGATCAGGATTTTACAACGCTATGCTTCGGTGCTCATGGGAAATGTAGTCTTCCTTCAGGCTAAAACCACTACTGCTTTTTTCCACAGTGGACACCAACATCAACCAAAACTGAAACTTCTTTAGTGTTGCTTTAATAGTATTTATGATTGGATTGAAATTAATTATCTTGTGAACTGCCCTGAAATGACGTGTTGTCAAACTGAACTGAACTGAATTGAAACGAAACAAATAGGCTAGACTGCAGTCTAACTTCTTTCTTACAAGAGTTGTGTTTTCTCCAAGGAAACTACCGATGACATTTAAAAGAAAACCAGAATCATCAGAAGGCATCACCTTTGGCCATTTATGGTAATACACCACAACCGACTGTAGCCAGGACGAAGGCTTTAGGATTCAAATCCTCCTAAAGCACATTCGTCATTAAAGCTCAATGTTGCCAGCATGCTGCAACTGCGGTAACGCTGACAAAAAAAGCCCATCTGCTAAAATAATGTACTAGCAATCCTAATCTGTGCCCGTAAGGGGTCCACGGTTTTCTCCCGACTTCGGCTTTAATATGCGCAATGGAAACAGACTTGAAACCAGCACAGAAGATAACATCCACAGTCTTCCCTAACTTATTATTAGCTTATTATCACCAGCCAATGGCGCGTCAAGCAGTTATTTCAGCTTCCAAAGCTGCATTTTTCTTCTAATAGTTTAGAAATAGATTTTGGGAAGAAAGAAAAATCCAAAAATAGTGTGCGGTTCCCCATAATAATGTTTGAAAACCTGAAGAACTGAGATAATTATTTTTATCCAGACTGGTATGATCCAAGAAATATGTTTTTATATATAATTTTAGTCTTTTTTTTCATTGTTATGTTATAACTTTAAGTCTTAATGGACTCATCATTTGATTTCCAACATGAACAAACTAAATGGGACCACATGACTTATTAAATGAACAATCATTTTACAATGATAACACAAATTGTTACACGGCTTGCTCTTGCCAATGAGGCTTGGAAAGAAATGTTGAAATCTGCGAAAACGCTTGTTTGCATATCTGCGTAAGCTGGATTTGATGCAAACCTAAACTAAAACTGCAATCAACACTGCAAGTGGAAAAGTCCTGCCTTGGGATCAGAAGATAAGACAGATACTAATTGGTTCTTACGCAGACACACAACCCGTTAGTGTTTTTGCATATACATTTTGGCAGATTCCTGAAAAATAGAACAGATAGCAAATTAAGCACACGTTGTTTTAGATTATGCTAATGTGAAAAGTTTACCCCCCCTTGCGTTGTGTTAGCAGTTCAACTGTAATATTTGTATACGCCCTCACATGTCAGTGTCTATGATTGACAAATAAAAAATTTAAAAAAGTTGACACAGGACCAGAGAGAAAGTGAAAATATTATTGCAACTCATTTCTGGATGTTAATTCCCGTGTGCAACATGGAGATGGAGTAACATGGAGTTCCAACTAGTACGTCTGGTTCAACACGTGCGGCGAGAATGAGCCATGAAATAATCAGCAGAGTGAAAAATGTAACGAAAGAGAAAAGATCAAAAAAATAAATGAAGATAAATAAGAATTTGAGTCTCCTCCTTTTCTATTGTCACTCTGTCTGGGTAATAAATATTTTCCCCTCCTCATCCCCCCCATCTGTCCTCCTCTCTGCTTCTCCCGGATATTCCGATTGGTCCATAAACAATGATTGATCAGCAGCAGCAGGAGCTCACTGATCATCACCTCCTCTGTTCCTTTTTTCTCTCTCCCTTCATTACCTTCTCTTCTCTCCTCCATTACCTTTTCTGTTCACCATCAATCTTCTCACAGCTCCTCTCCACCCTGTCTCTCCTGCTCCTGCTCACTTCACCTTACGTTGCTTTATTACCTTTTTTGTTGACACGTTTTTTTCTTCCATACCTTGAAATTACCTCTTTTCTCTTTTGTGTTTGTGGTTTCTGTTTTCCTCTTATTGCTTTTGTTTCCTTTTTTTTCCCAGTAAAACTAAACTTTGAAGCATTCTTCTACAATTTTTACTCTCACTTTCTGCAACGAATAATCCAAACAAACTTCATACTTTTCCTGTATCCCACGTTCCTCTTTCATTCGGTCCTTCTCTTTCCGCTCAACATCCTCTGTAACTCCTCTGATTTTTCTCCTCTACTGGAGGTCATCAGAAAGCAGATATATTCCAGCACCTGAGTGACGGATGATGGAGGAAGAGGAGGGAGGCGGCGAGATAAAAGATGGAGCGTGTGCCCTTGAGTGAATTGATAAAAATCACCTGTGTCACACATGCACGTCAACATGCACACCCTTCCCAATTAAACACTTCAGTGCTTGGACTGACCGTATCTGATCTGCAGCTCGGTTGCTTTGGCAGCAGCAATCAGCACTTTTCCTGCACACTCACACACACACACCCACAGACACGCACACACACACACACACACACAAAGAAACTTTAATTTTTTGTCATTTCTTTTTATCTTACTAGTTTTCACCACTTTTCCGAATTTCTTCTCTTTCTTCAGCTTTTTTTGTCCCCTTATTTGTTTATCTCTCTGTCGGGTCTTCATCTTATCCCAAGGACCAATAAATGGATTTTTCCTTCCCTTGTCTGCTCATTTCTCCTCCTCCTCCAACCACATTTTCCCCTTTTCTCTGCGTCTCTTCCTCTGCCTTTTCTTGTTCTCCTTTCCCCGCACTCTCCTCGCATAATTTCACATCCTCCTCTATGCGCGCTGTGTTTTTCACTTTGACAGTCTAAGTAGGTCAGCGGTGACAGCTGAGCTCCTCACAGACAGAGAGAAGACGTTATTTCTCCTCCGTGTGGGTTTTTCAGAACATTTGCTGAACGGTTTGTTGCTGAATCTCTTTGCAGGTTTGGGAAGTCGCTGTACGGATAACATCTCACCGTTAAACTGGGCATCATAACTATCCCTGGGTCGTGGTCTCTGGCTCCAAGTCATTGAGAATCGCATCTCCACATGCATGTAAAACGTCCCTTTAAGCAGGTATTGCTATTAGGGGCTTCCTGAGGAGTTGGGCCACTTCAACTGGCAAAGAGTCCGAGATGTAATCGGATGTTTGCAAGCATGTTCAACAAATGCAACTGAAACAAGTAGTTTACACACACAGAAAAAAAACGTCACTCTGTCTCACTGAAGTTAATTCAGGTCTTGCACCAAAATAATTCATAATAAAGAGGTGAAGAGATGTTAAGAGATGTTTTTCTTTTTGTCTTCAGGATCATACGTTTACACCTAGATCAATTATGTCTGTGTCATGGTTAAGGGAAAGGTTTGATTGGGTAAGTGCCACATTTAAATTCATGGGAGCTACGCCTGTAAAGGTATTAAGGAACACGCCTAGATCCCATTGCTCTCTGGTGTGACACTCTTGGAGGGTCAAAGGTAATGAGCCAAGATTTTAGGTAGACAAATGTGGAGCCTCACAAGTCTGGTTGATGCTTGGCAACAACATCTGGGTATAGTCAGTATTCAAGCAGCAGCATTATGGATGTTCTACAACTGTCTTACATCTTCACAATGGGCTGTTTTTAATCTGGATCTAAAACACAGGAACAAGCACCCTATAACCACCTTGTCATCTGGTAAATTGTAAATTAAAGTAGTAGTTTATAACTTCCTCTCACAGACAATAATGTATCACAATTCTCTCTTCATTTGAGATTCCTTTATTTTTGTGTTCAAATGGAAAGAACTGACCTCATTAATTTCATTAAATGCTCCTCGACACTCCGGCAACCAGCTGTCACTGCAGCTGTGTGCTGTTTGTTTACAGTGTTTGTTTTTTGGGTGTTTTTTATTAAGTACTGCCATAAATCGTGGCACTTTGAGAGTACGGTGAATGAACCAAAACAGAGAAACGGCGACAGTTGAGCAACAAGGTGGAGCTCCTAAACGCCTGACGCCGAGCAGAGCTGCTGTTTCGCGTCTCCATCCTTCGCAGGTTTCCTGCTCTCGCTGACCCCGTTCACACTATCCTTCAAAAAACATAATGCTCGCTGTCACTATAAAGCAGCAGTGGCGTTTACTGGATCTACAATGTGTGGCTCATTAGTTTAACATCTGCTCTGCTGCTGGAGTATAAAGCCAGCGCAGATGCAGATTTTTATGTGACTGTATCAAGTACCACAGGTACCACAGATACCACAGATTAGCATGTGACCAACATGGATAAGCCAATCAGAAGGAGAACGCAGCATGTTTTATAACAGCCGTCTGAAGAAGGCGAGTACATGACCGCATGCACGCAGACGGGGAATAAATGACAATGATTGCTGGTGTGGTAATGGGCAGGTTAAGAGTCTCTTCAGTCAAGTGATGACAGTGGGCCGATCTGCAAGATTTATGGAAATCTGCTGGGAGATCAGGATTTTACCACGCTATGCGCTGGTGCTCATGGGAAATGCAGTCTTCCTTCAAGCAAAAACACTACCACTTTTGTCCACTAGCAGTCGGCACAATCGACCAAAACTTAAACTTCTTAAGTGTTGCCTTAAAGCATCATTTCTTGAAATCCAGCATAAGAAAAGCTCAGAAGGAACTTACCAGAACAACAAAAAGAGGAAGAAATAAGGTTAAATTAGTTGTAGGTCAAATTATTACATTTCACAGAAATGTTTGGAAAGACACTGAACACACATAACCTGCGTAAAATGTTTTTCTTGGTACGAGTAGTTGCTGCAAAGTCAATATCTCAATGCAATTGGCTGAGGTGATAATGATAAAATCGACTGACTGCAGATAGTCTTGAACTCAGATCCGAATGGACTGTGTGCGGCTCAACAGAGTGTATCTTCATGATTGTATGTTATATGAATGCATTTGATTTATACCTTTTTTTGTTTATTTGGAAAATAGTTTGATCCTTTGACTTTGAGTGAAATTATATAAACAAACTGAACAAAACAGAATTATATAAATGTAACAAACAGTACAAGAAAAAGCTGAGAGCAGAGCAAAGTTGAAAAGCTGAGTGGATGGAGGAGCCTGATGACTGAGTGTTAACAGCACTTGAACAGCAGATTATTTGCAGAGCTACAGATTTCCTGGCTGCCTTGTTCGTCCTCCTGCTCGTCTGTCACTCTCTCTGTTTTCCTGCATGTGTGCACATATGAACATGAGATTGTTGGGAAGCAATAGGTATTAGCACAGCTTTGAAAAGCTACAAATTGCCAAAGGAAATTATTAACATAACTGGTCATTTCAATCATAAATTTCCAAAACCACCTGATAATAAGGAAAATATCAAGACTTGTTTGTGTTTACTTGTTTGGTGCTGTATTGTGGGGACATTTTTAGAACAAATACTGTCCTTGTGGATACTCACTGCTGCAAAACCGGGTCCCCATGAAGACTGTTGCAGATCCGTCTCTCATCCACCTCACCTCAGAGGTGAGGTGGATGAGAGACGGAGGATATCTGATAGATGAAAATAATGGAATGGGCTTTTTGAGGCTTCTGGTAGATCTCTGAGCTTGACAGACCTGATCGGAGAGCCAGAAGCAGGAGGGTCTTGGTGGAAGCTAGAGTCTGGGGTAAGCACAGAACTTGGTCAGGAAACACGAGAGCAGGTAACAGGCTAATAGACCTAAGGACGAGGCACGGGCAGCAATCCACAGTCGAGTAATGGGTTGAATGTGCAGAATATCAGAATGCCCAAGACGTCCAGTGTGGAAGTGTTTGAAAAAACTGCAAGACAGATAAACAAAGAAAACGAGACGGAAAACGCTGAACATCTACTTTCAAGAACCTTTCAGTAATCTGCCGCTTATATAGCCAGAGGTGGAAGTGTTGGGAGCTGGTAAGAGCAGGGTGGGATGTCTAATCAGTCGTAGTAGAGAGGAATGTAAACCGTGGTACACAAACGTGCCAGATCATAACACGGACATGTTTTATGACTGTTAGTTGTAAAAGAGGGAACGGAAACCTTCAGTAAAAAGGGCTAAAAACACGTTCCATGACTTATCAGCTCCATGGCCTGATTACACCCAAGCTGGTTTAAGTAAAAGACAATCCTGCATCCCAACAATACAATAAACCCTTTCTCGGCTCCAGCCCTGTAAACAAAGCCAGGCATCATCCAGTTCTGCTGCTAGCACAGACTAGATGGGAACATGGGCGTCAGCTCTGGTCATGTTTGTGTTGCGCGGCTGCCAAACATGCACAGTCAGTTCAGCACTAAAATGAAAGTCATATCTCTGTTTGGGGAATCAGTAACTCAATGATTAGCTCTGCAGAATAATTAATAAAGTCAGAGTCTCTATTTCTTTGGTGTCTCTATTCATTCAGATAAAGACACTTGGTTCTAACTAGACAATCTTTCTGGATCTGAGGAGGAGGTCGACAGATGAAACAGAGCGATTTAATTTGAGTGGTCACTATCACATTTGTTGAAACTCCACCTTTTTCTATTGAACGCAGTCTGTTAACACATTTTGGGATTATTCGTTCTTAAACCTGCCTCCATGCCTCTTAACGTTCGGTCCATCATGGCTAAAGTTTCAACAAGATGCTGCAGGTTTCCATGACTTGACCAAATATAAATGTACCTCTGGCAGTATGTGTGTGGTTCAGGATAGGTGACGGTATATATATCTAGCTTTCAAAAATACGCTGGCAGATGCAAAAGGGCAGGAAGTTTGTGTCATCTTGTTTTGCCTCAGAGTTTCGTCTCTCCTCTTCAACCTGTCTCTCCTACTGCTTTAAACATCTTTCCAATGATGGCTAGTTCCCTTATCATACATGTGCTTAGTGATGGAGATGACCCAAACACGGATTCACACCTAAAATCTGTAAGCCAAGGTTAGCCAATTTTGTACTTATCTGTGTCCTATCTCATAGGTAAAACTTTTCAGAACAGTTTGTGTTTATTTCTGTCTTGTTATTATTTGTGTTTCTGGAGGGTATAGGAGGTGGTTGATAATATTGTCTTTTGCAGCGCAGGACTTTAGGGTGTTTAACAGAAGCAACGAAAAGGAAAATATGTAATTACAATAATATTGGAAAAAAATTGGTAATAGGCATAACATCAACAATAATATTAGTTATCATTATTGGTGTCACAGGACATCCTGTTGCGTTACATCGGTGGAATCTTGAAGAAGAAAGTTACCTAAAGATTAAAGGAAAAGAAAGGAAATGAAAGGTACCCAACCAGGTTGTATGTTACTAATGCATCTTTTTTTAGTATTCTTGCTTCCTACATCATGCCAATATTTTTCCACTATTTGTGCAAAACTTTCCCAATCTCTGAGTGTGAGGACATCTGTCGTCCAAAGCCCTCTTTTTGTATTATAAGGAATATCCATTGAGTTATATTTGAGCAATTACTTGTAAAGTAGACAGGTATTTTTTTAGGTTTAATACTAAGCATTCATTTGCACATTTCTTAATTCAAAGCAAGACTAAAGTAACTTTTCAACGTTCATAAAATATTTTCATAACTTTTGTGATTATACGATGACTTACAGCTCGTTGAATGACACCTCTGTCATGGCCCAAGGGGGCCCGTATCGCTTTAACCGGCACTAAGCAACTTTGAGGAGGGTGGCAGGAACCCTGCCTGCCACTCAAAAAACTACAAAGGTGCTGACTGCTTTACGGCATACGTCACTTCCCCCGTTTCTTATCTTCAACATCATCATCTGACATTATTTCACCACAATTAGATTCGTCAACTCATCGCTATTCATCCTTCACACAGACACTGGAAACAGAAATGTACTTAAATCCAACTACAGGTGACCGGGAGATCAGAATTTTACCACGCTATGCGCTGGTGCTCATGGGTAGGCCTGTCACGATAATAAATTTTGCTGAATGATTAATTGTCTCAGAAATTACTGCGATGAACGATAATATTGTTGGAGACCATTTTAAATTGATATAATGATAATGACATAATATTTCAACTATGTCCTGTCAAAGATCAATAAACTTTATTTTCATTTGAACACTTAAATTTGAAACTGGTAAATAAAATAAACAAAACCACCAAAAACGTAAATAAATTGACTCTCAGTGTCTGTTAACAAAAAATACACTTGAATAAAAACTAAACATTAAAACAAAATGGAAATAAAAACTGATTTCAACCAAAAAAGTGATGTATGCCGATCGCCGTTTGTGATATGAATGTTTTCCCGGGGATTTCGTACAGTCGAAATGACGGCTTTTCAATAATATTAAAGGGCAACATTTCTGTAGCAATAAAGCTAACTACACTGTGTGTGAGCGCGCACCACTTTCCTTTATGTATGTATCCTGTCGGTTCATTGCTTCACAGATAGAGGACTGTCGTAAACTTGAAGACCGAGACGGCCTACATTTTTTGCCCAGATGAGAAAACTAAAATGGATGGTTGCTCTTTAGGTGCATGTACAAGTTGGTTGTATTGCCGCTCTTCGTTGCTACCGTTTTACCTCGTATGCGGAGAGAAGCGAAGCGGCGTGGCAAAAGACACAGGGGAAAGGGTACCTGATGGGGAAACGCGACTTGACAAAACACCGGCTTGCAAAGGTCCAGCGGTTCGCCTTGAAAAGGCTCCAAAATGCTCCCACACTGGTGCAGTTACGTTCAACTTTGTAACCAGTTCCATTTTGAGGTTTTTCCCAATATCAACTAGTGTTTCTTAAGCATGCTAATTGAGCTAAAACGCTGGAGAAATACAAAATAACCCACCGCCCTGATTTATTAGTTAACTCCTCCCTCACGCTGAGAAAATGAGAAAGGGAGGTGCAAGTGGAGAGCACCGGAGTTAAGTCTTTATGTCATCCAGTGTCGAAATAGGAAAAGGCTGGTAAAAAACGATAAAGCCGATAATTGAAAATGTCAAAACTCATTTTAATTATCGTACGATTAATTGATTTATCGTTTATTGCGACAAGCCTACTTATGGGAAATGCAGTCTTAATCAGGCAATACACCACTGCTTTTCTCCACACTGGCCTCCAAAATCAACCAAACTGAAACCTTTTTAGTGTTGCTTTAATGTCATTAGTTACTGTGTAGAAACATAACCTTGTCCAGGGACCCTGGCACCTTCAGATTGATGATTTATTGGAAACATGCAATAACATCAGAGGGAATGTTTGGTTGCTTAGTGATGGGTTGTTGCTTTGGCAAATAAAAATGTAGTTTAATTTACCTGATGGCAGCATTGAAGCATGAATATTTGTGTATTACACAAAGGCATAGAAGAGGAACTGGAGAGTACTGCTACTTTTATGGTCTGCAGCCTTATCTTAGCTACAAAAAAGCTTTTGAACAACAACAGATGTTTCGTCTAAACTAATTTTAAAAATATCACCCAAAAAATTTAAAATATGTTTAATCACTGCCAGAATTAGTTTTAAATGGCATAGGTAGGAACAGGGGTATGGTATATTATAACATTTTCTATAGATTGGTTTTTAAACTATTTTTACCTTTACCTAACCAAACTGGATAGATTGACCGAACACTTTTTCAGTATTCTGAACTTCTGTCTCCCACCTGCAGATATATCCACGCCCTCTACCTGGGCGCCCAGAGCCGATGGTGCAGCAAAGCGCCCCGTCGCCACTTCCACTGGAGGCTGATGTTCGAGAGCGCCGACATTACCATGCTTCGGTTGCTGGAAGCCTTCCTGAAGTCCGCGCCGCAGCTCGTCCTGCAGCTGAGCATCATGATTCACGGGAACGGCGTCCTGCCGCTGCAAGGTCAGGGAGGCGCAGAGAGACCTTCATACTATGTTTAAAAGAAGGATTTTTTAAATATTATTTAGTGGGAAAAATGCAGAAACACTTTAAATTAAATCTATCTTAAATCTGTCCTTTGACTCACTTATATGAATCTATAACAAATATAATATATAATTTTAGCCCTGTGGTGCAAGCATAGTTTTGTTTTCCAGGGATCCTACAGTACATCTGAAATCTAGCATGCAGTTTGGTCATGCTCTCCTCTGTATTTGACTCTGCCCATCACAAACAAAAAGATAGATAGATAGATAGATAGATAGATAGATAGATAGATAGATAGATAGATAGATAGATAGATAGATAGATAGATAGATAGATAGATAGATAGATAGATAGATAGATAGATAGATAGATAGATAGATAGATAGATAGATAGATAGATAGATAGATAGAT
>JAVLVB010000341.1:1023216-1051757 GCA_032876305.1 Orestias chungarensis
GATAGATAGATAGAAATAAAATCTGGCACACATGCTTTTTTTTCACATAGGATCTGGTTATGCATACAAGACATCACAACAAATCAAAGGTTTTAGTAAAATATGCCGTGCAATATTGTTCACGTTGTCAAATTCTCATTCAGAGATGCAAAGCCTGAGGACGAGATGGCGTTATTTCCAGCATTAGCAATTCAAAAAGGATCTGATTCATTGTTCATACATTTTGTGATCCAGCAAAATGAACTCTGAAGTTTTCCTTAAAAAGGGTTTCACAGGATTGATGACTTTGAAAGGCGTGTGTTTATGAATGTACCCCTTTAAATTACCTGTTTAGTACCACTAATGGTTGGATCCCATTGTTTAGGGTTAGGTTTAAAGGTGGTAATGGATTAGGTATGAATGAAGGATAGTAAATACCTTACAATATTAACCCGTAAACAGGGCAGAAACACAAACATTTGTGTGTGAGTACGTGAGAGTTCTGAATGCAGATATCAGTAGGAAAGTCAATGCTTTATTTATGTCACTCTTACAAGAAGCAGGTTGGTCTTTGATGAATAAAACAAAACAATGCTTCTTTCTCTAGCCTCTCACTCACACACCTGGCGACAGCAGCAGAAGACAAGTTCTGGAAACATAAAGTGAAACATAAAATCTACAAAAACCCATACAGAGATACACATAAACAGGATTTGTTCAGCTCCGTTAACAATAATGTCCATTATGAATCCTTAAGTGTATTGAGCTGTTTTTAGCCAGTTAATTAGTTGGACCAGCGGCAGTGACTTTAGAACAGCATTATGTAAAAGTCTGAGGATTGGTTCACTTTTAGTTTCCACACTTTGACTTTTTCTAGTTTACTGTGACTCAAAAGAGTAGCATCCTTTTCTCAGCCAGCTGACTTTCTGTTTGCAGCGGTAGGTTATGGGATGGGCAGAGCTACGTTTCTCCATACAGCTGGAGAAAACAGTTATTTAAGTTCTTACAAGTACATCATCTACGTAACATTTACA
This sequence comes from Orestias chungarensis, assembly GCA_032876305.1. Classification (NCBI taxonomy): domain Eukaryota; kingdom Metazoa; phylum Chordata; class Actinopteri; order Cyprinodontiformes; family Cyprinodontidae; genus Orestias; species Orestias chungarensis. The sequence continues at coordinate 1,024,230 of JAVLVB010000341.1, forward strand.
AAGAAAACCCTGTGTTTCACTTAAAAGCCTAAATATTTGGGATTCATTTATATATTTAAATATCAAACATTGTAGTAAAATAAGGGAAAAAATGCTCACCATGAATTATTTTAATTTCCATGGATCTTTATGTATAGAAGAGCATCTTAAATGGCAGAGATCTATCCTCCCTGAAGATAAACCTTGGACCCACTAACCATAACTGCGTTGCATGGAGAGTGACGTGTCTCGCTGACAGTGGACTTAATCAAGCCCAGCTTCGTGTGTCTCTCCAGGGAAGGCAGTAAATGGGCTCTGACAGTCAGTTGAAGCAAACTCCAGTCTCTCTGAGAACATTATCGCATGCAGCTCTACCAAAAACCTTGCCACTGTCCATTAAGGAGGTCCGTAAACAGCTGCGGTTCTGCTGAGATTGAACTTCATGTTCGCAGTTTGTTGGTTCTGACAAATTAATATTCTGTCTGAGTGCAGCTCATTGGAAAAACAATAAAAGATGATATTGCTATAAAAATAACTGACTGTGATAAAGACTGAAGAAGATTGATATTGACAATCTGTTTTTTTATTCACAGATTTAACCAGAACTACAATATTTGGATTCCTGTTCCTTGTCACTGACTATGTTTCCAACCGAGTAAGATTGCTGTCAAAATGGCGTTTGCACAACTTCCTTTAGTATTTATGTGTCAATAAAACTGTTGTACCCAAAACTCTTGTTTTTATGTGAGTATGAATCTAAAAGCTGTGAATGCAAAATCTTGTGAATAAAACTCTAATTCTTACGACTACAAACTCTTCCCTTCTCTGTGGACACGACTTCAACATTGTGGGTACGAGTAAAAAATGGTTGGAATGATGTCAAAGGACGGACAAATCGATCAGCGATCACAAGTCACAAGACTTTGCACTTACAGCTTTTAGATTCATACTCACAGACTCACGAATATTGCAGCAGTGTTTTGGGTACAAAAACTCTATTGACATATAAATATGAATGTTAGAGTTGTGCACACACCTTTTTGACACCGATCTTACTCCATAGTTTATATGCACAACATTTCTTAATAAGGTTGGAAGGTATTAGGAGTAAATCTCAAATGTCTTTTAAACGGCTGCAGAAGAACTTGTACTTCAATGTTTGCAGAAACAAAAAATAAAAACAAGCACAGAAATATTTTAGTCGTTAATGGACCCACTGCAGGTTCTGAAAGCGATTGAGCTGGTGTTGCTTTTTATAATCAAGACCCAGGTGTATTATTGTGGCAACAGGCCAGTTGTTAACCCCGCTTTTATGTGTCTGCCACTGGTTAACACGGGGCACACATGGACATTCAGGTCAGTTTGCCACAAACAGAATGCATGTCATTCAGTTCATCACCCCTCACATTCAGATAACTCTCTTGTTCACTCCTCCTGGACTAGAATGCAGAGTAAACGGTGAACAATCCCTTGCCAATGCCTTGTGCTGTCGACTCTACACTAATACCTAAAAGAAAACTTCCCCTTAAATAACGAGAACTCTTTCAGAAGAGCCAGAATCTGGCTCAATACGAGTGATCTGCCACAATCTACTGCACGTTTGAGACAACTAAAACCCAAGAGGAAGCACAAGGAAAGCATGAGTAGTATAATAAATACATTTATTCTTGAAGAAAGTTGGACAAATAAATTCGCAGATACAAGTCCAGCACTGTATATGGTTACTGAAAATATACAGAGAGAAGGATGCAGACTTGATCTGTTCCACATTTGTTAACAATGTTTGATGCAACGTCTGCTAATTGGTTAGTACACCAAGAAAAGACTCATCCATGTCTACAAAACAAAACAGTTTTTATTGTTGTAGAACAATACATATTCACATCTTCTTTTCTTTCACCAAAAAAACAGCACAGTTCACACAAATACATAACTATTGCAAAACATGTAATAACGTCTATCCATGTACATAACGATTATGCTTTGACTTCACATTTACATTCGTTGGTAGCACCAGCAAAGGTAAATAGAATGAAAGGAGAATGAAATTTAAATGCAAATCTTCATGTAAAAGATTTATTGCACTTCTGGTTTGATTCATGGCTAATTTCACATGAACCCACATGATTAAAACACATAAATATTACATTTGTTAAACTGTACTCTGGGTAGCTCATGGTGGGCCTACAAATTTAATTCACAAGCTGGTAATAATTTAACTTTCTCTCAGCTTGTGCGGCTGCCTATATGAACTCCTGTCCTGCACAGCCTGCCAGTGTGTTTTATGTTAATTGTTCACCTGGCCTGTTTTCTGTCCCCTAAACATTGCCCCACCTAATCACAGTTTGAACTGTGAGTTACTCCGAGTCCGGCTCTGAAACATGCTTCATAAACCTGCACCCTGGTTATTGCCTTGGTTCTGGATCTGTTCTTCCTGCTCTTCTTGCTGTTGTCTCAAGTTGGACCTTATCCTTTACCTTTGCTTATTCAGCTGTGGATACCGAAACCCCTTTTCTTACCATAGCAAATCCAATCACAAATTGGTGGATTTTATGTAACACTACTTATCCTGCTACTGGAGTTTCCACACTCTGGTATCATTTTTCCCAGTTTTCAAATGTATAAAGGGTTGTCCACTCCTGTGGTTAAATAAATCCCTGGTAAAGGCAACATTTCCAATGCCTGATCAGCTCTTTCAGCTAGCTTATAATTTTGTTGATTACACAATACTTCTTTACTCTTCCTGGGACTTATTAAATTATCTCCTACACAAAGTTTGACCAGAAAGCACTTCCAAAGACCATGTTGCTGTCCATCTAGCAGTCCCTAATATTTGTCAAAAACCCATTCGTGGGATTTGGTTGTCATGGTGGGTCCAAACTGTACTATTTACCTGACACAAACCTGTTAGGATCCAACATTGCTTAAATAAAGGCTTTCTGAGCAGAAACTGTGAGGGTCTGTAATGGGCCTTTTAAAGACCCAAGGTGACAAAGTTTTAACAGTATAGAATAATCTCAACGTTGATCTGCTCTAGTTTATTTAATTCCTGTCCTGACATCAACAATAAATCCTGTTATGGCTTAAGAAGCATTCAAAACAATAAATTATTATTTTGTTGTTACCTACTTATAACCCTTTTTTTCTTTGTTTATTCATCTCACTGTTTGTTCCTCTCTGTGTGACCAGGCCTCTCTGCCTCAGCATCTCTGGTTTCTCTAGCCTGGATGATCGCCTCCTACCAGAAGGTTCTCCGGGACTCCCGAGATGACAAGCTGCCAATGTCCTACAAGGCAGTGATTGCCCAGATGCTGTGGCACTTCTTCACCATCGGGGCAAGGACTGTGGCGTTTGCCCTCTTTGCCTCCGTCTTCCAGCTCTACTTTGGCATATTCATCGTCAGCCACTGGTGTGTAATGTTTGATCAAGATCCAGAATGAGACCCTTGTTCTAAAATATACATTACTAGTTTTGTTTTAGATCTAGAATAATAAATCTTCATATATGCAGCCATATGTATGCTTGCCCACTTGAGAAATTAGAGTGCTTTTTCACATGTCTTGCCACAAATTCTTAGTATGTTTATGTTTATGCATTTAGCAGATGCTTCTATCTGGAGAAAAATCCCAAGTCAGATTAAGTGGTGACAGAGGGAATATAGAGGTGTGGGTAGGATAGGAGATGCTCTTTGAAAAAGTGGGTCTTCAATTGTTTCTTGAAGATGGACAGGTACGCTGCTGTTCTTGTGGCGCTTGGTAGATCATTCCACAGTCTTGGAACAACACAAGAAAACAGTATGGATTGTCTTAAGCGTGGTGTAGGCACTGCTAGACGATTGACGTTGCTTGGCGTCACCTTGGACAGTGATTTTAAACTGGATAAACATGTTAATGCGGTTTTAAAATCAAGTTTTTATCACCTTCGACTTTTATCAAAACTTTTAATCTTCTGGAACAACTTGTGCACGCTTTTATCTCTTCTCGTCTGGACTACTGAAATGCCCTATACTCTGGTGTTTTTAACACGGCTCATTTCCGTCTGCAGTTAGTCCCACTGTGGAGTGTTTTAAGTCTCGTCTGAAGGCCCACTTTTATTCTTTGGCTTTTAACACTGCATGAGTTGTATGGTCCTATGTGTCTTTTACTGTTTTAGCTGATTGTCTTACAAACCGGATTCCAAAAAAGTTGGAACACTAAACAAATTATGAATAAAAACTGAATGCAATGATGTGGAGGTGGCAAACGTCAATATTTTATTTGTAATAGAACATAGATGACAGATCAAAAGTTTAATCTGAGTAAATGTAACAATTTAAAGGAAATTATGTTGATTCAAAATTTCACAGTGACAACAAATCAACCGCGCATAACATCATTAAAAGATTCAGATAATCTGGACAAATTGCTGAACATACGGGTCAAGCCCATAAACCTCTACTGGATGCTCGTGATCTCCGGGCCCTTAAACGTCACTGAACCTCAAACAGGAATGCCACTGTCAAGGAAATAACAGAATGGGCTCAAGAATACTTCCAGAAAGCATCGTCAGTGAACACAATCCACCGTGCCATCCACCGTTGCCAGTTGAAACTCTACAGTGCAAAGAGGAAGCCACTTCTAAGCAAGCTCCACAAGCTCAAACGTTTGCACTGGGCCAGGGGGCTTTTAAAATGGAGTGGGGCAAAATGGAGACTGTTCTGTGATCAAATGAGTCACGATTTGAAGTTGTTTATGGAACGCTGGGACGCCATGTCATCTGGACCAGAGAGGACAAGGATAGCCCAAGTTGTTATCAACGCTCCGTTCAGAAGCCTGCATCACTGATGGTATGGGGTTGCATGAGTGCTTGTCGCATGGGCAGGCTGCATGTCTGGAACGGCACCATTAATGCAGAGAACTATGTTCAGGTTCTAGAACAACATATGCTCCCATCTATACGTCATCTCTTTCAGGGAAGACCCTGCATTTTTCAACAAGATAATGCCAGACCACATTCTGCAGCAATCACAATACCATGGCTACGTAGAAGGATCCGGGTACTGAAATGGCCAGCCTGCAGTCCAGATCTTTCAGCTATAGAGAACATTTGGCGCATCATAAAGATGAAGGTGCGACAAAGAAAGCCCAAGACGATTGAACAGTTAGAGGCCTGTATTAGACATGAATGGAAAAGCATTCTTATTTCTAAACTGGTCTCCTCTGTCCCCAGACGTCTGTTGAGTGTTGTAAGAAGAAGGGGGGATGCCACACATTGGTAAAAAAATGGCCTTGTCCCAACTTTTTGGGGGATTTGTTGACGCTGTTTGTAACAACATATTTTTCCATTAAAATTATAAATTCTCTCAGTTAAACTTTTGATTTGTGATTTTTGTTATAATCTGAATAAAATATTAGATGTTGGCACCTCCACATCATTGCATTCAGTTTTTATTCACAATTTGTTTAGTCTCCCAACTTTTTTGGAATCAGGTTTGTATTTTATTTTTACTTATTTTCTTTATTGTATTATTTAAATTTTTTTATATTATTTTAGTTTATTTTACGTTTTATTTATTTATTGTTTATCATGTATTTCATATGTGCAGCACTTTGGTGGACATGTTCCTGTTTTAAATGTGCTATATAAATAAAGTGGATTGGATTGGATACGTTTGGTAAAATATGCTCCTTGCTCTTCATGATGCTGACTGTTCTCTAGTGTTCTCAAAGAAAACAGTGAGGTTTTCAGAGAACAGCTGTGTTTACGCTGAGAACAACTGAACTGTTTTATACAACCACAAATAGCCAGTCCCACTTCAAGCAATTAGCTCTAACTTTGCCTCTGTTTTGTGTTTTAGGTGTGTGATGACCTTTTGGATTATCCAGGGAGAGACTGACTTCTGCATGTCCAAGTGGGAAGAAATTATCTACAACATGGTTGTGGGTATCATATACATCTTTTGCTGGTTCAACGTCAAGGAGGGGCCTAGTCGCTTCCGTATGGCTCTGTATTACTCTGTGACCCTGGCTGAGAATGTGGCACTGACCGCTGCGTGGTATACCTACCGTGGCCCTCAAACTAGCGACTCGTCTGCCCTGGTAGTGGTGTGCCTGGTGGCCTGCAGCTTTGCCCTGGGAACCTTCTTTATGTTGGTGTACTACTGCTGGCTACACCCAGATGGGCCTGTTTTGGGCTCCCAGTGGGGCGGATGTATAGATGAGGGTGTTGTAGGAACAGGGGGCATGGTAGGAGTTATTGACGCTTGCCTTACTCCATCCCAAGGGTCCCAAACAGATATGGTCATTACCAGTCCTCCACGGACTTTGCCCAGGACTAAAGATAAAGACACAGGGGAGCCAGTTCCTGGGGACAGAGACAAGGACAGCTGTCTACCTGTCTTCCAGGTACGCCCCTCTCCTTCCTCCTCTCCCGCTCTGCTGCACAGGACCTCCTCCACATCCCGTGCACAAGAGGGTCCTGTAATCAGGATTGACCTCCCAAGAAAGCGATACCCGGCCTGGGACGCACACTTTATCGACCGCCGTCTCCGCAAGACCATCCTGCTTCTGGAGACCACCTCAGCCATCAGTCCGCGAATTCAGTATAGGAGCAGTTTGATGGGCAGCAAAGAGGTGTTAGAATATGAGACAACTGTTTAGGCCAAGACGGGCTTTTAATCAACAAAATGCTGTCTGGGTCCAAGGCTCAGGCCTGAATCAGTCTTCAACCCAGGAATACCTGTGCCAGGAGTAGCATGAAAAGTTGACAGAGTGTCGGTTGACTCTCATCAAGAAATGAGGTTGTCAAACTGTGATTGTGAAATGTAAACCTCAATGTGGGACCAAAGCTGTTGAAGAACATATAGCTAGTAAAACCTGTGGGAATGTAATGGAGTAATGATGAACCAGGATTGTCTCCATTATATTTTCTAACACTTCAAACAAGAGGAATCTAATATTGCACCTGGGACCAGTAAGTGTTAGATTTTGTTTGAATCTGGATGCTCAGGACCGCAAGTAAAAGGACACCAGTGACATAAAGCTTGAGATAATAAAAAATAAAAAAACATTTGCCACATGAACTTGAAACTCAGGCCACAGAAACAGAAAAGTATGGCATGGTAAAGAAGCATATTGTTAGAGTGTTCATGGGACATGCAATCATTTTGGACAAAATACATAAATCAGCCTGGTTTGGCATTTACAAATGCTAAGTCGTTGACTACAACCAGATTCATCCCAGGTTTAGCCAAGATAAACAGACACTTCTTACCTCCAAATCACCATAACCTACTTTGGCATGCTTCAGACAATTGCAATGACTTGCAAGAAGACAGACAGATGAGTCAGAGTCAATTTGTTGCAAGGGTCAGTTTGTTCTCTCCATCCCATTATGTCCCCAAAAGGTTGCATGTGCCTCACAACTCTTTGGTAATTGTGCTCTTAAAACATTTTTTTCAGTGGCGTCTAAAGGAAAAAGCTGCTAAAGCTGCTAGAATGCCCTGCACAGCCTTGGCTTTCATCTGATGCAGGATTGTAACTCACTCTAAACTCAAATGTTTTGTGAAATGTAGACCTGCAATACAACTAAAACCAATTCACCCATCCATTTGTGCCACAATTGCAGCCATAGCACAAGTCTCGCTGTTTACATCCAATCTACACTCTCAACTCCAACCCAATGGACTTAACCAGGATCTGATAAGTTGATGTATGTGAGCAGCTTCTTCAATTGCTACCAACGTATGGCATGCTCTAAATCACCAGAAACAGGTCTGTGATGTACAGTTGAATAAATACAGATGTCCAATACTGTATAAGATGTTAAAATAAGCTGTAGTTAGGTGATGAATGCCTTTTGTGAGTACGGAAGCTTCATTTACTCGTAAGAGTCTAAATGTTGTCTAAAGTGGTTTGCTTTTTTCTAAAAATCATACTATGTACGATATGGAAGATATGATCTATTTCAGTATACTATGAACTGGTTTTTAAGGTTTGATTTCGGCTGCGAAAATAACAAAAATAAATATAACACCTGTTTAAAGTTAACCGTCATACACAGAGTACAGAAACGTTTTTTGCAAACTAGGTAGTTGCAGTAGTTGATGTCTTTTTTAACAAAAAGGATATACCCGCCGCAACCGTCTAATACATTTTGTTGGGTTTGGTTTCTTTGACATGTCTTCATGTTTTGAGATTAAGAAGGTTCTGTCTCTCCCTTCTGGCAGAGAGAGCAAAGGTTGTATAAACCAGTCAGGGTGGTTAGAGTGACCATCAGAACTGGACATAGTCACTTAACTGTGAAGTTCTAAAGAAACTGAGAAGGTTTCTATAAAAGCAGTGGAACTGATGAGTGGATATAGTTACAATAGTTTTCTTTCCTTTTTTTCTACTATATTTTGACAAAAGTCTTCATGGTCTCCTAATTTTGGCCCAAAATAATTCAAATGAAGGGTCTAATATAAGAATTACTGTCAGGTTTTATTATGTGTCCCTTCAGATATAAAAAGATAATGGTTCTGCTAAATCAAAACTAAACTAAAACAGGTGATGCCCAGAGCCTTCATATTTTTTTTTATTTACAGCTTGTGATTAACATTGTAGGACTCATTTCTCATGACTGGACATTTTTCTATTTGCCTTCTAGGTTGCAGATGCCTACTTTGTCACTCTTAGGCATGGGCTGGTATTAGATGTGTACATCCTGGTGATTTGAGTAAAGAAAAACTGTGCACAGCTTTTCTTTATTATTATTATTATTATTATTAATACTTAAAATAGAAGCTGAATTTGTGTCTATTCGTCCAACGGCTTTATTCAATAATGTTACTTTTCTTTTCAGCCCATGGAATCTAGGATAAAGTCTTAACCAAGAAGAGGTTTGGTTGTATGATCCACATCTGTTTTGTGGATCTTAATAAAGGTTATGAAGAATTTTGCATGGGTTCTAGGGAAATATGAGGTGGTTTGCTTATAAAGGTCCTTTAATAATGTGCTGTGTCTAAATACTTAACACAAAAAAAGCTTGTTCCTAATGTCTTTTGGACTCTAACTCCTGCAGGTACAATTGATTACTTGCCAACAAAAAATCCTGGCATACCTTGATAATAGTTACCAGCCCATGCCTAAACAATTTAGACTCTATGCACCAAGGCATTAATCATTAGTAAACAACTGATTCATATTATTATGCTTTTTGTACCCGGGCATTTTTTTTTTTTTATAAGCGATTTGTCAGTGAGTAAAATTGAAAATTACTAAATTAATGCATGTTTTTCTGTTCTTGTTTTTAATCTTAGGCAATCCACAGTTGCCGGTATTGGGGTTGGGTTTGTTTTGAATGATAACCAAAGTTGCCAAAAACATACTGGGCAAACATTTGATTGCTAAAAGCAGAGGGACCTCATGCTCCTGCTGACTAGGATGCCGCTAGGATAGTAAAAGTTTAGCAACACCGTTAACAGGGTGTGGCCAAATGTAATTATGTCTTAGAAGCTAAAAGACCTAGGCTGGTCAGCTTTAAAGTAAACTCTTCACTTTCATCCAAATCAAAAAGGGTTTCTCCCCAGCAACCTCTCTTTGAACTCAGACTTCTTTTTTAACCCTTTAAGTGTGGTTTCCATATTTAAGTTGGTATGACATGGTAGAAAGTGGAGGTCCCTGTCTTTTTTTTAGAGAAAAGCCTTCAGCAATGTGGTGGTTATATGTAAAGTGATAAGATTTACGTTAAAGTTATAGGAGATGATCTTTTCAATAGAAAAAAGTTCTATGTAAAAATCCCAATTTCACCAGTGGTGAAAAATAACTGGCTGTCAATGCGGCAATTAAATTTACGCGATGACGTATATCACTAATGTCTCCACCCACCCGACCCGTACAACGCGCGCTCATGTTTGAATTCGCCTATGCGCAGATTGTTGTTTAGGAAGTAAAACGGGATGGACAAGACGCATCATTCACCATTGAAGAGAGGTTCTCCCCGTACGGCAGCAAAATGGAAGTTCGCAAGAGAAAAACCGTGTTCTTAAGACTGCAAATATGTGTAGCCATTATTATATAGAATCCATTTTTATCAGTCTGAATTTCCCCCTAGTAAATAAATAGATTTTAACACTCCTGACACTTCGCCAAGAGGTGCCAATAAGTGGGAAGTTTTCCAGAAAAGTATCAACCAGAACAATCAGGGAGGCAAACAAAATCAAATGACGGCTACTAATAATCCAGTTCGATGACACGCATGGTTTTCTACCTGAAGTCATGGACTTTGGTCCATTGGTTACATACACAGAGATGTTAATGGTGCTCACAACAATATGTTTTTGTTACAAGTGATGATCACATGTTTGACGTGATAGGCTAAAGTCCAGCTGACGCATACATGAACCATCCAGTCACAGGCCAAGGTACACTTTGCTTTCTATGATTGGGTAACGCAGCAGGTTTTCTGTTGTAAAGCTAATATAACAGTCGATACTAATGTGCGGATTATATATTGACTTGAACAAAAACATTTTTAAATGTTACTGAGTATAAAAACTCGGACCATTGCTCGTTGATTAATGCCAGGAGTTTATGTTGATTTATTTTTGTATTTGTTTTATATCTATTTATCTATTGTTTACTCACTTGGTGGCCATGTCTTTGGTATGACTCTTTTAATAAGATGTAAAATATGAAAATAGAGTTTGTTTTTTTTACTCATTCTATATTTCTGTAAATATCAGAGTGATACTATTCTAGGACATGTGTGTACAAGTATGTGTGCTTTGGTATGTAAGTATGTTGTGTATGTAAAGTATGTGTGTACCGTAAGGATGTGCTCTCAGTTTCTTCTTCTACTTTGTTTTTGATAATGCCGCTTAGACATCTTTTGAGTGAGATAGCAGAAAAATAAAATCCGTGGTGAAAATTATCTATGAAGATGTTTAAAAAAAAAAAAAAAGAAGAAAAACAAAGAACTCAACAAGCTGTGCTGATTACTGTAGGTGGGAAAAAACTGTAGTAAACATGGCTGAACAGCCATCAGAACAAACTCAACAAGTCCGTGTCTGTGTTTTCTTTGATGCATGACAGCCTAGAATAAATATAGAATACTGAGCCCAAGTGTAAAGTTAAATTGGAGGACAAAAGACTGCCTAAAGATTAGAGTTAAATTTCTATATAGGTTGGGGCTGCCTTTAAAAAGAGCTTAATGGGGCACCAGCCCAGAAGGAGCCCAAATATTCTATTTTTATTTTTTTTTAATGGCTCCATATTTTGCCTTATGTTTGTACCTCATGTGAAACACATGAACCCAAAAAGGGTGAGTTGTGTAAATATTTTAGAATTTGTATAAATATGAGCAATACTCATGTATTTCAAATGATGAATTTACATTATACTTTCACTGTGAACAACCTGGAGCTGCTGACCAGAGGATGTATTAAACCTACAATGCATTAATTCATGCACACATATGATTCATTTCTTAAAAGTATTTTTTAATATGGCAACAAAACTGACTCCAACTTTCCTCTAAATCAAACCTTGCACAAGGCATTTTATTTAGCAAAGGATAAACTTCCAAGTACTTACTGGTTGAACTGTTCTGGACAAGTTGCTTCCCTGCTAAGTTCAGACTGAACCAGGACTGTTGATAATTCCCTTTGTTCAAAGAAACAAGTAAAAACAACAAGAAAGCTCAGAAGAAAAATGTCCCAGCTCAGCTTCTAGTTGCCTAGGTAACCGGAGGATCATTAAGCAGTTAGCTCGGCAGATTAAAGAGAGGTTGCCTTGACATTCGCTGTGCGCGTTGTGATTCACTTGTGCTTCGTTGTCCACCGCTGTAACACACTGAGGTCTACTTGTGTGCGGCTCCTTCCGTCTCGCATGGAGCAGAATTTCTTCTCCTTTCCTTTCCTCACTGTCCAATAAAAGGCCATCTTTTGGCCAAACCCATTTACTAAATTATCAGCCTTATACTTGGTTTGAATCTAAACTAAGCAACAACACACTGTAACCCCCTTGTCTTCCAAATTCTGCTGCTGCAACCACTAATCATAATTGCTTTTCTTGCACTTGATCTTAACTTGTTTCACAGATTAATAACATTAGTTAGTGTACCCTTGAGGTATGCTTCTTTTTAATGCAGGACGCAGATAGAGAGACGGGTATTCCTGTAATCTGCATCATCTCCTCCTTGGCTGCAGGTAGTGTTAAAAAATGTATCACAACGTCAAGTATTGGTGCAGCATTCTCATTGCGCAAATCAAAGCTAGCTTTCTGTCTTAAAAAAACTTGTTTGCACCTGTTGGAAAAGTGCAAAAGACTTGAAATAAATTGGACATTTATCGATTGCAATATTACTATATGATCTAGAGAATAATAAAAGAAAACCTTCAATTTGTTCATATTTGTTTCACGCAAAAATACATTTTTGTTTCATCAAAACCAAACTTTACATCAGCCCTAACAAATTTAGAGGAGAAATTTAATAGTTCTTCATTATTTAAGTAGTGTGTCTTGGTATTGTCCTTCCATGACTTCTAGTGTGCAGTAAAAGTCTCACACAGAATCAAATTTCTATTAATGATTCTTTAAACTGCTGAAGACAAAGGAGATCATGGTTTTGAAAAAAGGCATCATGTTAATCTTCACATGACGAATGAAGAAAAAAGCCAAAGTCTTAAATTTATCCTATTGAGACACAAATCCAACAATTAAATGGTTTAAAATAAAACACACAGCGAGAAGGATGGTGATAAAATAAAATAAAATCTCCACAGCGTGCAGCAAACCGCAGCAACATTGACTGTTGAGTCCAGGGTAACAGTAATAGTGCCATCTGACGTCCTCTACAAGTACACCTTACTTGTCTGTTAATTTTATATTAATAAGCTATCAGTCCATCACAATCAAATTCTGTTATATATCTTGTCGAACTATGTGTTTTATTTACATTTGATTGTGACATATTGCTTAATATTCTTTTACTCAATAGTGTTTTGCAGTCTTAGGGGAGCATAAAATCATTGGGAATAGTGTTTTTATTTAAAGGACAGTAGAAGTAAAATGTAACAAAAAGATTTGTAATTCACTGGCACAAATTAACGAACTAACTAATTTTTGTAAAAGAAGCTTGTCCAATAAATTTGCTCAAGCATGCATGCATTACTTCTGTGACACTCTTTGAAACTACCTTGTATAAAAGTTGCAGAGCTCTCCATCCATCCACCGTCAACGCTTGTCCTTGTCCAGCAGTCATTGGGCGAAAAGCAGCACACACCTTGCACAGTCCGCCTGTTCATCGCAGGGCAACATCGACAACAAGAAAACATGTACAAACAAGCAAGTTTAGACTGATCCATCTACCTAACAGTCATGCTTTTAGACAGTCGGGGGGAGGTCCGAGTACCCGCAGAAAGAAACCAGACATGCTCAAGAACATGCAAACTTCATCCAGGCCGGTATTTAAAACCCAGGACCTTCTGGTTATGAGGGACAAGTGCCACCAACGGCACCATCGTTCAGCAGATGTCATTTTAAAAATTACCATAAAATTGACTAAATATGTGTCAGGTTGTGATCAATGACTCGATCAGAGGTGGAATTGAGAGAATAAATAATTTATTTTGGGGGGAGAATAATTAACATAAACAGGAGCTGGGGCAAAGCGGAAATGGAACAACGCGGAACGTAAACAAACAGAGAACGGAAGCGGGACGCGGGGACTACAATTGTAAATACATAAAACAGTCGAAATATGCAAACCAGCATAAGAGCACGGGAAGGGGAAATAAACTAACAGACACAAAAAAAACAATTACAATAATAATAATAATCACAAGGGAGGAAATAAACTGAGACAGGGAACTGGGGAGAAAAGGATGGGGAAGGAAGCATTGGAAACCGGAGACTATGAGAAAACAAAAACCAAAGTAAATGCAAGGACAGGACCAGGGGAGAAATAAGGATTGAGAAGAGCCAGGACAGACAATTAGGCGAGCAAGAGGGGAAGGCTTATTGGGAGACGTGGAGGAACAAGCAGGAGATGACGCAGAGAGACGAGGAGGGAAATCAGACGATCCAGCTGTGAGTGAATGACTTAACCAAGCTTAAATACTGAGGAGCAGGATTTGGAGTGGTGGAGATAACACGGATCATGACAATACAGTATGTGCTAAACAAATATATATCAAAACTGAATCAGAGACATTAATCTGCAAGATGTGCGTTTAGAAGATCTACCACAATTTGTACACGCTTATTTCAGACTTAAGGGTTAAAACTATATGATTTATTTTATTATGTTTCTTCTAAGTGTCTGACAGAGTATATGTATACCTTTTGGATATCTGTTTTTATATACAAACAGTAAAAAATATTGGCATGTAAATCTTTTAACTAATAGCTGCGTGACTTGGAAAGGCTGGTTTGGTAAGAATCTTTGTTGGGTTTATCTGCATATTTTGTATAGTTCTTTAAGTCAGAGCTTAGTTAAAAACGTTTTTATATAATTAAAAGCCTTTTTAGACTCAGGGACTGCAAATGAACTCAGGCGCTCCATGTTTAAATCTGTTAGATTTATCAATATATGGCACCTATCCCTGAAACATCAAATTATTAAACTAAAAAAAAGGAGGAATTTTGTGCTGTGTAATTCGCGTGTTTTATCACAGAAGAGAGAATGGATGTTATCAGTCGTTGGTGGAGTTTCCTCTCGGACAGGAAGTGGACTTCCTTCGCTTCCTGCTCTCTCCTCATGCCCTGTTTATGTTTATGCGTGTGTTTCTGCCCCATGAAAGGTCTCAGCAGTGTAGACAATCAGTGCAGAATCAGAAAAGGACCAGGGTGACACGCTTTTGTTAGGTTTACTCAAATGTATAGGAACAAAGAGGCAGAAGCTGGGGAAAGCACGGCGAGACGGGACTTACAACATCTAAACCTTAGCTGAGTAAAAACTGAGCCCAAAGTCAGGACTATCTGCCCCGTCACAGGACCAGAAGAGCTGCCATGATGGACTATGAACCAAAGAAATCAAAGAAGGTAGACCAACTTAGTTTGTTTGCCAATGTCTTTCTGCTTTTTTGACCTGACGACTTAAGGCTGCCCTAAAGTCCAAATGGAAATTGTTTCCTGTTAGTATTGCTGAAGGTCTTTGAAATAATACAAAGTAATATGTATGCAACAGGAACAACACAAAAGTCAACAAAAAGAAGTGGACTCTTAATAGTGATTCAAATCAAGACCTCTTTCATTGATATACATCTATTTTGAATATGCAGCCATTTTTCCACTAACACCATGTAGGTCAGTATTAATTCTCAGAGGCTTTACAGTAAAAATGTGTATGTTCAAATTTTGGTGTACAGTTTAAAGTATTTTTTTTCCACTACTTGAGTTTTGACGCTTGTCACTCGTGTTCCCTGGACAGTTTTGATTAATACATCCATCTATAGTCTTTACACACTAGTCAGTGAAGGCTCTAGTATCTTTAGCGGCTAGAAGTTGTAAGGATAGATGCTGAAGAAATCAATATGCCTAATAGCGTATAAATTTAGTAAATAGATAATAATGAGTAATATGATAAATTATAATCACAGTGGGATGGAGCTGTGGAGCTGAGGTAAGTGTTTTTCTATGACTACAATTTAGCAGTTCAGGTCAAATATGTAAATATTAAATATTTGTAGTTATAAATGATTGTTGAATTTTGCATACAAATGGTTGTGATAATGCAGATTTTTTTTGTATTCATTTCAGTTTATTCATGTAGCGCAAATTTACAACAGATGTCGTCTCAAGGCACTTTAGAAGAGAAATATTTTCATTCCAATCAAAAATAAATGGTAAACAATTAAGTTTTAAAGGTTTCCAATCAAAGGAAAGCCAAAAGAGTCATTGACGCCTAAACGATATCTTCCGTTATGTCGTTGGCTTTACAGCAATCCTTCTTACTGAGCATGCATGTAGCGACAGTGGAGAGGAAAAACTCCCCTTTAACAGGAAGAAACCTCCAGCAGAACCAGGCTCGGTATGAGCCATGACTGGTTTGAAGAGACAAGGGACTCAAAAAGATGCAGAGGAAACTGAAAAAGAGAGAAAAGTTAATAGCTGCAGAGCGAGAAGTGGTCAGTTTGTCCACGAGCAGCCTCAACCTATAGCAGCAGAACTATAGAAATGCCTCAGGATAACCTAAGCTTTGATATTGAGAAATCCTTCTAGACTGAATTTTTCCCATAACCAGATTGTGTTTTTTACTTCTAACTGTTTTTTTTGTGCTTCCTGTTTTGTTTTCTTGTTTGGCATGTTCTCTTTGTGAAAAACTATCTTAGAATTATCAATTTTTGGATGGATTCCCTGACTTTATAGCAATCTGTTTCCTAAATGCAAGTACCCGGTGACAGTGGACAGAAAGCCTTAAGTGAGACTGTCCAAGAACTTCTCTGTTTTTGCTCCCAGGCTTTCGTGTCACCCATTAAGCGTCTGGTCGGGTCTAAATCTGGTCGTAGGCCGGTAGATCGAGGCAGTGTTTACCGCCGGCCGCTCCACACCGTCCCTGTCTACCCACCGGATTACCTCATCCATCCCGAGAGACTCATCTTTGATTATGTGGAAAAGGAAGTAAAGGTAGGAACTGACGAAGAACAGAACCAAGAGCAACCGTAAAGCAAAACCTAAATGTTTGACCTCTTTTCTTAGTTCCTTGGTCAGCTGACCTGGGTGTCAGTCACTTTGAATCCATCAAGCAGGGAGGAACTCCTACAGCTGCTGGACACGGCCAGAGTTAGTAGTTATTCCTGATCTATAACTCATTATGCCTGTTAACCTAAAAGATGTTTTTTTATTAGTATTTGTACTGTTAAGTACACTGTCACAAGTTAATCATCAGTTTCTCAATCTCTTAAAACGTTCTTATATAGTTCAGTGCAGTAAAAACATATGGGTCTGTTCATATTCCTTCAAACAGGTATCCTTCACAAGGGATTGAGGCCAGGTTAAGCCTCCATGGGTTTGTGTGACTTGTAGAAGCTAGTTTTGAAAGCAATCATGTTGCCACGTTCTCAGTAGTCAAAGGTCAAACTGGTTTTTACAGTGTTCATGTTTATGCATTTAGCGGACGCTTTTATCCAAAGAGACTTACAAAGTAGACACAATGTTACATTTATTATCAATCTGACCATAAGCTATGTAGAGAAAACTCCAGAGTCAGAGTCAGTGGTGACAGCGAAGAGATAGAGGGAAGTATAGAGAGAGCAGTGGAGGATATATAGAGGTAAGAGTTAGGATAGTAGATGGTCTATAAAGACGTGGGTCTTCAAGAGTTTCTTTATCACAGACAGGAACGATGCTGTTCTTGTAGCACTTGGTAGGTCATTCCACCATCTTGGAACAACACAAGAAAACAGTCTGGATTGTCTTGAGCGTGGTGTAGGCACTGCTAGATGCCAATACATTGATGACTGAAGTGACCGAGTTGTGTCACGTCTGCACCACAACGTTTCTTTTCTTTTTTCTCCAATACACCCCATTTTATTTCTAAATATAGCAGATTTCTGTCTAAAATACATTTTCACTTTCAGCTGATAAGACCAAACCCATTGCAATGTCTTATCTGTAGTAAGAAGGTATATACATACTTAAAAATCCTGCCTGCGTGCTATATTGTGATAGGTTTCTCATTATCATATGACAAACCAATTAGATTGATGACGACCCTAATAAGCTCTCAACGGTGGCCTTTATTTATCTCCTGCTACGGTTTTCTGTATGCACTAATCAATCAGAGAACTCCAATATTCAAGTGGAGGATCATGTCCTTACATAATGGCTGACATGTAAAGTAATGTTTCTATTTTACCAAGAATGGGGCCTAACTCTTTAACCGTGTTTGCCAGTAGCAGCTGAAGGTGCTGCCGTTGAAGACGAGCGTCGATCAGGACTGTATTTTAAGTCTCTCTGCTCGCTGCCTGTTGCTGACATGGAGAAACAACGAGAAGCTGATGATGAGGATTCCCACACATGAGATCGCTGCTGCCTCCTACCTCCGAGATGACGCACTACACCTTCTCGTCCTCAAGACAGGTAAAGCTGATTTCACGGTGCGGAGCCCCCAAACATCAGGGGCTATTAAATAAATTATTCAATATTACCAAACTCCTTCTGAAGTTTTTATAGTTGTTTACATAAAGTGATCATGCTAAAATTGATAAGATTGTTTCAGTGTTAATAACTTAAAATATCTAAATAGTTAAACATTTACCATTTAAAGAAATTGGCAAGTTTTGTTTGGTGGAAGTGCAAAGATTAATCGTCCGTTTTTGATTGACATATTATAAGCCTGATCCAGTGTGGTCTTCTCTGATTTTGAGAAAATTTTGTTCAAACATACATCTCAGCAAATGATAAACAAGACAATTAATATACCCCACCTACCAGAAATGAAAAACAAAACATCAAATCTGTCTTTAAAAGGGTCTTGATGGAAATGATGCTCTTAACAGGAAGAGGGGCCTCAAATTGATTTCTGCCCAAGGCCCCAAACAAACTTGGGCCAGCCCTGGTCACATTAACCTCTACTGAGCTCTTCGGGAGGTTTTTGTTGGTCACATATTTAAAAAGATTTACAGAGGAACCAAGTTAGATACACACTTTAGAGGAAATATAAGCTGAAACACTATTTTGCCAAAATCTACACAACAAAGGTACATTTTGATTCTTTAACTTGTAATTCTGAATTGAGTTGATTTTTATTCGCTTTGGCACAAATTCTTGAATTGCTAGGAAAGATTTAACCTTTAGTTTTGCACAATATGGGCCTCATTTAGCACAAATATCTTAATAAACATATTTTGCGTCTGCAATGTATGATCAATTCATTTTCACATAAAGGATAATGGTTTTGAAATTATCAAAATATCTTTCAGAGCCGTACGTCATTGTCCTGCAGCGTGTTCTTACCTCTCTCGTTTTTGCGGCACTTGTGGCCTTTATTCAATATCAGATGGCCGGTGAGAGGAGCAGAGAGAGAGAAAGAGAAGGGTGAAGTCTTGCAGCAAATAATCCAGGGCTGGGAATCGAACCATTGACAACCACACTGAGGACTGTTGGCTCTTTATATGGTGACTCGGCTCTGTTCTTCAAACAGTTGATGGGGATAGCTTTAGGCAGACATAATCTCCTGTAGCAGTCGGTGTTACAGAGCTGTAATAGTCAAGTATGACTACAGTCCAATGAAGAGGTTGTCTAGAAATTTCCTGAATTAGTAATCCCTCTTTTTGCAAAGAAATCTCCAGGGTTTCCAAAAGTGTTCCTGTACCGTTCTGCTTTCTAAGCTTTACAAGCTTTTGATGCTTAAGTTAAATACTTGTCTTTAATTCTGTTTTCTTCTGCTTTTTTTAATATTTGTTTGCAATACTAATTATTTACAACTACCAACAGACTCTATGTGAACGGTTTAGTACCCCAGGGCGACCCACATGTGCAGAAGAAGAGCGCTGACTTACACAGCAGTGTAATTTTTGCAATGGACTCCGCTGTCTGTAGTCGGATTTTCACGTCTCTGAGCAATGGGAGCCAAGAATACTGTCGCAGATTACAAGATGAGGAAAGCTTAGAAGAAAAAAAATAAGATGGCTTCTCCTGGTCCTGAACAATGACGCGTGTTTCACGTCGATGATGTGGAAGTCGGATAAAGTAGTCAATGAAAATAAGCAAATGATGAGCGTCAGCTCAGGGAAATAGCATAAATGAAAGTTCTCATTAAAGGTTGAGACAGGCATTAAGTTTTTTCTTTGTTTTTTTTTTGTTCTGTTTGTTTTTTGCGGTTCTTCTGGCAAAAAAACTGGACCAAAGGACTCAAAGTTATCCATTCCAAAGACAACTTTTGCTGTTCAGTAGGTCGTCAACCAGTTGTCCCAGTAAATAAGACTCTGGGCCAGCGGTGAAAAACTTTTATCTTTACAAGAACTGTCTGGGGAAAAGCATAAACTTCTTTATAGGCACAACCTAAGTCGTTGCATCAAGTTCAGTTTGAGAATGAAATTACTTTGAAAACTTTCCTGTCTGACCAAATGGAAAACATACATCCTGCAGGTCTAAATGTGGACTCGGTGGTTGCTGACGACGGCAGCCTGGACAGAAAGAAAGCGCAAGGCATCGACGGGCGACGACAAACGATGAGCTGCAATGCTGACTCGCGACCAGCAGGAGGAACAATGGAGCGCAGGCACACCATCTGTGGAGTTGACTGGAGGCCATCACTCTCCAGAAGTAACCATGACAAAAACCAAAACGTGGAAAGAGGAGGAGGCGAGAGGGCAGGAGGTGGGAGTCTAGAGAGGAGGGTAGTCGGGGGGAGCTGGGAGAGAAGGCAGCAAACAAGGAAAACAGGTGGGAGCTGGGAGAACCGCAGGGCCAGACCCATGAGTGGGAACTGGGGGGTGGGGTGTGGTGGAGGAAGCTTGGAGAAGAGGCACGGAGGGGGTGGAGGAGCGGGGAGCTGGGAGAGGAGGGCAGGAGGAAGCTGGGAAAGGAGGCAGGCCTGCACTGGAAGCTGGGAACGAGGGAAGAGCTACGGCAGCTGGGAGAGGAGGAACTACAACCCACTGGAACCAACACCCTGTCCTGACGCCTACTGCAACCTGGTCATCCTGGCCGTGGAGAACAGGGTGACTAAAATACTGATGATGCCCGTTAGTCCACATGGATGTACGTGTGATCGGATCATCTGTAGCGTTTTGTTTTGTTTGTTTTGTGCAGGATGCTGCAGAGGAGTACTGCTCCCTGATCTGCCAGATGTTCCAGATCATTTACGGACATCAGACCATCGAGTGCGTTGACAGGGCGGGTTTTCACCACACCATGCCGGATCAGTATTGGCTTCAAAGGAGTGAGCATAGCAAAGTTCCTGTTTGTTCCATGGCATTAAAAATGCAGTCCACTAAACGGCTTAGGGAAATAAAGAGTTGTATGAAAGGTGGCTAGGAGACAGGCTCTTCAAATCGGATTTAGGATATGAGAAGCAACTGCATGTTTTTGGAAGGGTTACAAAGGTATTTGCGATAAAACAGATGAAAATATGCAACACAGTATCTTTAAAAACTGTTCTCCACATCAATGCTTTTCCTATTTATTTGCTTTTACAAGTCAATCATGTCCAACGGATTGTGAAAACTAATTTCTATAAACACGATGATAATTAAAACATTTAAATGTAAGGTAAGTGTTTCACCCCTTTTTAAACTGAGTTAATTCAACAGATGTCAAGCCTGTTGGTTCCCAACATCTCCCAAAGACTGGATTGTAGATCTATAATTTATACCACAGCTTTTTCCCAGAGCTGTGAATTTACTAAACTCTGAGCCCCCAGATGACCCTCGTCCCCTATATATATGTATATCTTTATGTCTCCTTGCACATGTAAATATGTGCAGTTTGCTGTTATAAGAACCTCAAATGTGCTGCTCTATTAATTTTGCATGCACTTGCTGCTAAGTGCAGTTGTGGTTAGATACTGAACTTGTGTTTTATCGATCTGTTATTGTACATGTGTAAGGATAGAACGTTCGAAACTAATCAAATTCAATTTAGTTCAACTTTCAAAACGTTAAATGTTTGGATTCACTGCCGGCGCTGTTTGTGAAGTCATGCTTTTTTGCCTTTTGGAAAGTGTAGGATTATCTCCTACACTTCATATAATATATTTTATAATAATATTATTTTAAAAATGCTTATTGAAAGATTTGTTGATTCAGTAATGATCTTCAAAAGTATTACTTTATTGATTCCTGTATGTGCTTACAGGCGACAGCTACCTGACTGACATGTCCTACAGTTATGATCCAGAGTTTAGCTGCTGTAGTTCTTTGTAAGTTAGCACTTACTATATTTTGTTGTTTTTTTTCTTTTTACTCTCTGTTTCAATTTGCTGCCGTCTAATAGATCCTCTAAGTAAGCTGTTGGTTTTACGTGTTCTTCCTTCTCTTTAAGCGATGGCTCCCAGGATGCCTTTGAGCTCTACTACAGTGAGACGTACAGCGAGGGCTCGTCTGTCTCGCTGCAGGACTCCCATCCCAGCCGGGCATCAACCAGTGATGGAGCAGACAGCAACGTTGCCCTGCTGCTGATGCAGGAATACATGATCACTGTGAGTGTGGACAACAATCCTCATCTTCACAAATGAAAAATAAAAAGGACTCCGTGAGGCTGGACTGATTTGGTTCCGATGAGATTCATCGATTTGCAAAATGAACATTGCAAAGAAAAACCAGAATAGAACTTGAATAAATCCTCTCACTTTTGGTCACGGTGCAACAATCTGTCTGTCTGTGTGTGTGTGTGTGTGTGTGTGTGTGTGTCGGCCTTTGTGCAGCTGAGGAATAAGCTGAATCCATTGGAGCTGCAGCAGTTTGCAGTGCTGCTGAGAGATTACAGGCTGGGTTCGAACATCGAGCACTTCTGCTGCGAGTTGCTGCAACTGTACGGAGATGACCGCAAATTCCTGCTGCTGGGTGAGAGACGGACTCGTTGTCGGTGTTGTACTACAACCTGCTACTGGCAGCGTCTGTGATAAAAGCAAGTAGAGGTAAATAAAATCCTGAAAACTGAGAAGTGTAATTTATTCAACCGTAAGTAGGCTCCCATTAGGTGTGCTTTAGGAGAGACACATCCTCAACCTCAAGTAGGTTTGGACGATTTATTCAAGGCAGACGAGGTAAAAATTTAAGGTAAGAGGCTTGGATGCTAAAAATGCTAACTTTACAGTAAGTAAAGAGAGATCAATAGCAGGTTGAATATTTCCTAGTCAAACCTCAAATCTCAGCCCCATAAAGAGTTTCTGTTCAGCTCCTAAATGGCCATTTATCCTCACACAACCTCAGGGAGCTGGAGCAGTTTAGCAACAAGAATGGAGGAGAACTGAAGGGTCCGGATAGACAGATTGAGACCTATCCACTTCAGGTTGGAATTACAGTCAAAGTCGTGCCTCCTAAAAACTGAGTGAAAGACAAATACATGTTCCTATTTTTCATTTGTTTATAGAAACAAGTTTCACTTGAGCATTAAAGAAGCTCACAATTGATTTTTAAACCAATAAAAGAAAGGGTGAAACATCCACACGGGAAATGTAAAAAACAGCAAAAAGACACAAGAAAACAAACCTAAATGAGTTCTCCTTAATTTACCGCTCTGGCGCTGCTTCTCATTCTCGTGTCCATTCCGACTCCCTTGTTTTTCAGGCATGCGGCCGTTTATTCCAGACAAAGACGTCGGGGTGTTCGAGGCTTTCCTTGAAAGCATTGGGATCCGTGAGGGCGGGATTTTAACCGACAGCTTTGGCCGCATTAAACGCAGCATGAGCAACACCTCGGCCACGGCCATGAGAGGGTACGTTTATTTTCAATTATTCAGATCAAAACTGTTACACTGAGGAATTATACAGAGTGATCTATTTCAAAGGCTTATTTCTGTTCACTTACAATTGAAAACCCCAAAATTGGTGTGTCTGAAAACTGCAATGCATAAGCCAACAGTTCCGCTGTCCTCTTACAGAACACATTTAAAATGTAAATATATAAAAGAGGACAAAATATGAGGTTTATTTTAGAAATACATGCAAAACGAAAAGCATGTCTGTGTGGTTGATTATTTTTGTTTGTTGTAAAAAGTGTTATTTGAGGAAAAAACACTATAGGGTCAGGAGAAAAGTTTTTATTTCCCTTTAAATAGTTGCAGATTTGTACAGGTTGAGCAGAATACCTGCAAGTTTTGGTTGCACCCGTGAAACAGTCAAAGTATTTCCTTAATTTCCTTCATATGTATCAGAGTTTAATTATTTGACTCCAAAAGTAAAATAAATAAGCCGTGTGATGATATTTGTATTCAGATGACTTTACTTGGCTGGCAGGTTAAAAGCTCCTTTTCTCTCAGTAGGCACGACAATGGCTCTCTAGCTACGGGGTCTCAGGAATTTAACCGACGCATCACCGACATCACCCACGACATCCAGGCACTGGGCTTCCAGGACACACATGGGGACATCGAGGAGGAAGACTACTACCTCTGATGAAGGCACATACGATGGAGTTCAGACAACAGTGGGTTCCAGGGAGGCCAGGGGCCAAGATAAGGAGGGGCCCCTCCTTAGAAGCTGGACAATGATTGGCTCCCTCTGGGGGTTGGCTTTTCTCTACTAAAGTTACAAAGTTAACCAAAAGAAAAATTCAACCATGGTTATTTCTAAACACACTGTTTATGTGCATATTTACCACAACAACAACAAATTATATCCCAACAGTACTTTTTAAGATTAATAAAAGGGGTTTTATGATACACTTGAATTATTTTGAGGCACTAAGATGTGTAAAAAAAGCTAAATATATTTTTGAAAGAGGAAAAGCTAAAGTAAAAAAAACTCAAGAAGGTTTTGACCTGGGAATGAGGAAAACTTCACTTTATTACTTTTTACGTACTTAGGAGATACTTTTAAAATGTTCTCTCTGCTGTAAAAAAAAACAACCCTGAACATGATTATCCTTCGCTTTTGCAATACGAAATGTGCTTGAACTTATTTTTGTGTTTAATTGTGGGCTCAATGGTTATTAAATTCAGGGAAAAATGCATGAAAAAGCTTAGAGGCAAATACCTGTTTTGTTTTTTTTTGTAAAGATAACAGGAAATAAATACATATGTGGTTTATTTTCTTGGTTAGTTTTATTTAGTTTGGCTGACTTAACTATAAACAGTGTGGAAGTCAATGAATTTACACATGCTAAGCAATACTGCACCCACGTGGTCAGTATAAGCAACTACAGCAAGCTACAGCAATAACTACTACCTACCTCTGTTCAAGGTTTATTTTACTCTGCACTCATAGAAAATTAGGGTGAGGTTATTGGTTTAACTTAAAGTGCCTTGCACTAATTTTCATGGTAAAAAACAAATTATTTATAAAAAAGCAGCAAACATCTTTATGTTTTATTATTTGCTTCACCGCAAGAACATATTCAATTTGTCAAATCCAATAAACTTTACAGATATGTTTAGGCATTTAGGCCACACATTTGAATTTTAGTTTTTCCAATTTTAATAAATAATTACGTAAATGTTTTGTAATTTATTCATTTGATTTTGGTAATATTTACTCTACAGACATCTTGTCTTATCTGCTGAAGAACTTTACATTCCTGTGTTTCTTACTGTATCCTGGCCTTGCAACAATAGCAGCAAAGAAAAAGAAGAGAAGCTACAGAAACCTTTTATCAGGAGTTGATGAGCGTAAATATCACACATAAAATGGCATAAATAAATTTCAGTTTTAACATAACAATCCTAAACTTCAGATCTTTTGAGCCGATTCGGATCAAATTATTTGTAAATAATTTGCAAGATTACCACATTATTTCCTGCCGCTCAACTAACCTGGTTTTGATCCACAAGTAAATTTATATTTTTGTGTCTAATTTTGGACAACTTTACTGCAAAGGTTTTTACTAACAGCACAGTGGGATATAGAGAGTATTTGAAATGTTTAGTTTTACACCTGCTTAAAAAATAATGACCCCAGTGGTATTTATTCAAAGCATCCAGAAAGTTCCAACCAGATTACCTATGGAATTACATGGGTGGTTTATAGCCAGTGGCCCCATAGACTGGTCCTGGCCCATGTTATTACCTCTGCAACTCAGAGATGATAATAAAGCAGTTGCTTTTATATTTATGTTTGAACTGAAATTGTAATGCAACTGCTCCCTTTAATTTTTTACCTTCACTGTTTTACTTTAACAGCAAATCAAAATTGAAGGCTTTGAAATGTTCTGTTCAGATATTCTAAGACCCACAGTTTTAACCTGATAGATCAGATCAGCAACCTAACCTCAAGCTGAAAACAATTCAGTCAAATCCTTCTATGTCCCTTTGTAAGGAAAGCTGTGAGTTTTGAGGTCACTTGGTGTGTAGACTTCTGCTCCCTAATGAGGAACTAAAAAACGCAACCAGGTGGTTCTTCACTTGTGGCATCAGGCCGTAAAAAACTATTAAAATAATGGAAAAGATGATTTTAAAAGTCTTTTCTAAACCATAGCTGGGTGGTGGAACAGTTATGGCACTTGGTTGTAATGTATCCGCCTGTTCAGCCATGATCCGTCAAGCATTGAGCTTTTGTCAGAAGAAGCAGAGCCCAGTTTCGGCATAGGTCCAGGAAGCCTGAAGCAGAGGAATGCTTCATGCTCTGCGACTCACAGAGAAAGAAAAGGCTATACAACACACCACGACTCCACGTGCATTAGGACTGAGGACAATGAATGAAAAACATTAATATCATCGCTTCATCAAGGTCATCGTTAAACTAAATAAATAATATGAAACCTTTTCTAATGGTTAAATATCTATGTTTAATGTGCCCTTATGTAACACAGACTGTGAGGGACCAGACTCAAAAAAGGACAAACATTTTAACACAGCTTAACATTTTAATGCAAAAATGAATCAAAAATTATAAATAACGAATTTGGGCCCAAATTAACTGAGGTAAACACAAACAAAACTGACCTGGCAACAAAGAACAAAAGGCTGCTTAAATAGGGGTGGAGTAACCTAAATCTACCACAAGAGGGAGGTAGAACATAACAAAACAAACAAATACAAAATTAGCTAAAGCATTCTATGAAACACAACTAACTTTAACTTAGCACAAATAAGTGATTATTTAAATGACAAAATTAACTAAGATCAACTTGAAACAACAAAGCCCCCCTTCAGTCGTCCAGGAAAACATAATGGTTTGTTCCAGCTTTCCTCCTCCAGCTGGTTTGTATCAGCAGCACCTCAATCAGAAACAAGTGTAAGTAAACCATTCAACTTAAACAGATAAGCTGTAACTAACATAAAGAAAAATAAATGCTAACACAATGTGGTGGTCTTAGCATCGAAAAACAGAGCCTTGAGCAAGAGAGCTGACCGTCATGCTAAAGTAGCATGCTAGCTTTTTATGCTGACTAGCCGCCTCAACCACAGGCTTTAATCTGATTGGTTAGATTTCAGGTGGCGCCCATTCCTATTGGTTAACATCAAATCTGATAATGTGACGACAGACAGGACAAAGACCAGGAAGTTGAACCTCCTCTAAAATACGTTGGAAGTGTTTTCTGTTAATTTACGTACAGGGTTCTACAACCATTATAGTTTATCATTTTTATAGATATAGATAGATTTTATACATTCTTGATTCGTTTTATGGAAGTGAGCTGATCGCTGACAAAAGAGAACTAGACTCTTCGGTAGCGTACGCCAACGTCGCCGCCATTTTATGAGTGGCATTTCAAGGGGAAAAACACAAGACTCATTCAGACCGTTAAGTTGTTTTAAATCAAATCGTTCCACTATGCTGTTGTGATACACTACATTTAATGAACACAATTCTCAGTATACCATTTCAAAAATGTGAATAAAATATGGATTCTTTTCTAAAAACCTATTTTGAAACCCTATAAGTCAAGTATTAGCCAACATTCGATGAAACGAGCCTTCCTCTAAAAACAATGCATTATATTTTCAAAACGCCGTAGGTTAATTAATACAGATACCGGTTTGATCT
>JAVLVB010000347.1:0-27262 GCA_032876305.1 Orestias chungarensis
TATTCTGTACATATAAACTTAAATGGACATTTTATTTAATCTTTATTCTGAATGTCCAGCAGGAGGCTGACTTAGTTTTTACTAACACTATGACCTTCTGTCTACCATGTTTGGAACAGCGTTAGTAAGTGGTAGACGTTGCTGGGAATGAGCGTCTTGTTCCACAGGTATTCGTTTATTGTTGCTTCTTTCTTCCTGCTGCAGAAACACAAAATGAGGAAATAAGTGAACACGAAAATTAAAGAAGCTGCACACACGCCTGCAACACCAAATTAACATTAACTGAGTTCATTAACAGTATTTAGTGCGTTTCTTTTCTTATGAATTTATTTCTCCACGCTGGCTCTTCCTCTCCCGCTTAAACTGCGACATGCTTTCGTCTCAGATGTTCACTTAGAGAAGTATGCCGTACGTTTTCGTGCTCCGCCATCTTGCTCAGGGCAAATGTGTTGCTGCCGCCTGAGCGCTCGTGTGGGTCACTCGCTAGAAAAACAAGGCTAAAGATTGGTTGATTTCTTCTTCTACAGCTCAACCGATAGATCCCAGTGTTAGGTAGCTCATTACTGCCACCTATTGACCGTAGATAAAACAGATTGTGTTAAAAATAGACTGCTTACGTGATTAAAAAAACGATGACTAAATTAGATGTCAAATATTTTCCTAATGGATTAAATCTCGACCCAAAGCTAGTGCAAAACTCTGTGTATTGTATTAAGTAACATGCTTCATTATTGAACTAACACAGAATATTAGTAAGGCATTTTTATGTCCTGTTTTCCATTACCTTCTCTCTAAAATGGCCTCTTTCTTAGTGTTCAACATGTTGGTAATTTGAGATGGGTTGTCATAGCCAGAGAGGTAAATAAGGAAGTAAAGAAAGTGTAATGTTGTGGAGGGAGGGAAGATCCAGAGAGGCTGTTCTGTTTCACATGGGATTTATCTTCTTAACTCTCCCATCAGCTTTATTTGGATTAGAAGCTTCCTTCTGGATAATTACCTCTTCTTGATATGTGTGGGACTTGATTAACTATTATTGCAGTCCAAGTAGTTTTTCAGGACATGCATATTTTGATATACAAAAATGTTGTGATCTGTTGTGTGGCCATACATGCAGTGCTACTAAACGCAGCTGTTAGATTTGGCTAAGATGTTTCACAAGGTCTGCCGAGAACTTCTCTGTGTGAGCAAACACATCAAGATTTATATGCGTCTATTATTGCGTCATAACATTGACTAAGTTTGCTACCTTCCATTTTACCATGTTGTCCAGTCAGCGACTGCGTTTCCACTTAGCAGATTTGTGTTTGTGTCTGCGATCAGCCAAGGTTTCCACCTGCGATTTCCGTAAATCGCAGGTGGAATCCTGCAAAGATTTCTGCAGATTTCTGCATGCAAATCCATTGTAGTTGCCATGGTGCTGGCACATGAGAGCAGCATTGTTTGCATCTATGGGAGATGCACACAAACATAGAACGAATCCCTGCTCTGGCCGCCAAGATGGCTCCCCTTTCTGCCTGTGAACCTTG
Organism: Orestias chungarensis; assembly: GCA_032876305.1. Classification (NCBI taxonomy): domain Eukaryota; kingdom Metazoa; phylum Chordata; class Actinopteri; order Cyprinodontiformes; family Cyprinodontidae; genus Orestias; species Orestias chungarensis. Next base: position 1,527 of record JAVLVB010000347.1, read on the forward strand.
ATTCCTTTTTCGTGTAAGAGTGGCGCTGCATTGCAGTGAATGTGATCGGGCCAGGTTCTCAGCCAGTAGAAAGCCCAGCATGCCGATGGTGAGCAGAAATCGTGTGTTGGTGAGTAAGTACAGCAGCAGAGAGCAGAGTGTTGGTCACCGTTTTCAGCAGAACAGTCACATGATCCCACAGCCAATTGTTGACTTATCCCTGTAGCTGTCTGGGAAGATGGCGCCTCCTGCTGGCTTCTCTCAATCACGTGTTCTATTATTTATGTTATCGTTTCTCTCTTTTGTTGTGGGTGCATGAATCTCTTTGAGGAACGCTTGATAACAGCAGTTACAACATTTTTTTCCTTTAAAGGATTGTTTGAATTGATATTATAAAAATGGGCCTTTCCCTCTACACGAGTGTAAGATAATGTTTTATACACGTTGTCGCATGATGATCAATCACACACGTCTAGATCTCAGCTGACAGGTAATGATGTTTTTGTTATGTTACTATGGGCTCTTACTGTACTACACCTCAAAGTATTAAACTATGAGGTTGGGATGGAGTGAAATTTCAAATTAGCCTCCACTGCCTCATCCTTGAGCTTTTTACTACTTTGAATGAGTTGAGTGTGATAAAATGGCTGCACCTTGTCTATATAGTAATAGAATCTAGAAGGTGAGTGGTATCTAAAGTAATATCAGGTATATCTGTTCTAAGTTTCCTTACAAGACCGGTTTCCCCCATTCAGCCCGGTTCCTAGACCCTGTGTGGAAGTATTTGTGTCAAGTTCCTGAAGTAACTCTAAATTAGTTTGTTTACAGCAGCTTTTATTATACATTGAGCAACTGTATCATGGGTAACGTTATAATCTGACATTAAAATTTGACATGTTTGCATTTGCTAAAGATAATATTAGCTTAGTTAGCAGTATAAATGTTATATGGTAACAGCTGCCCGTTAGGGGCTTATCAGTAGCTTATCAGTGTCTTAAACATTTATCTTTATGCTAAATTTGTCTTGTTGTCTAATAACAGCTTTTTAACTATTGTTATTCTGAATGTTTATACGGCTAAAATTATTCTTACACAATCATCATTTGCTAAGAAGCCAATTATGTTTGCCAGTGGTTAAAATGCATATAAGAGCTAACAGTAGCATGTTGGCTAATATTATGTCTTGTATGCTATCATGACCTACCTAGGCTGAGCTTTACCATATCTCTGATATAGACCATTAAAGAGGAATCCAGAGCAAATATTTGGGGATGGTTGACTGAAGTCCGAATTTAAATATAATTTACATTATTCTGTATATTGTAACGGAAGACATAAAAAATATGGTGTTTTGTCAAAGCACAAGAAATGACTGAATACTCTTGATCTAGTGTAAACCCTACCGTTGTTTATTACAGATCTCTAATAAACACTTGTGCTCTCGGTCCTCAGGTCCCCGATGACTGTGAGCCGTGGGCTGCGGCTCGACGGCCCCCCATTCTGGAGTGGTCTGTCGCTATAATTTGGACCTTGTAACTCCTTCTCATCCCATACTCCTCTCCCCCATCCTATCCTCTCCCCCCCTCCCCCCTCCCTTTCCTTCCCCTTGTCCCCCCACCCCACCCCCACTTCCACTCGTCGTGCTGGACGTCATGAGCATAGTAATCACTCTGGGAGTCACCACACCTGAAACGTCTTACTCAGATATGGCTGCTGGATCAGAGTAAGTTAGAACCAGCTACCTGGAACTTGCTGTTGCCTGTTCTCTGTTGTGTGTTCTGAGTGCTGTGGATGCTGAACCAATGTTTATGAAGAGTGCAAGTCAGTTGATCTGAAAAGTGGTTTGAGTAGTTGTCTTGCATTTGCCGGGTTGTAGGTGCAATTCCAGCTTCATCTCGGCATCGGTTAATGTGCCCGTGGCAATTTGAGTATCAATGTGTGCCAGTGAGCGAATGTGTGGTCAGTAGGATAAGAAGATCATTATAAAATATTGCAATTTTATATGTATGCAACTGGTGCCTGCCAGTTCTGCATGTCTGCGGGGTCCCAATTATTCCATTCCAGAAGTTTCATAAACCTCTTATAGCTAAATTTAGCTTAAATTCCAATTTAAACTATGAAGTTAATGTAACCATGTAAAAATACTTTGTTTATTCCAAAGGGAAATTAAATGTTGTTGGAGTATCTCATTTAACTGAGGAAACTGAATTAACTAAATTAGCTTAAATGCTAAAGTTAGCTTATATGCTAACATTAGGCAACTATGTGGGCTATTACTAGCATGTTGACTGACACCTAATGTCTGCATTGAGTGTGTAAGGTGTAGCTCATACTTACAAATTAGCTTAAATGCTAATGTTAGCTATAATGCTAACGTCTGCATGTAGGTTGTCATTAGCATGTTCACTTACACTAATATACTTCATCTAGTAAACACACATTAGTGTATGAGCAAATGTTAGCTACAATGCATACATTAGCTTAAAAGCTAGTTTTAGCTATGAAGCTAATGTTAGTACATAGGCTGTCATTAGCATTTTCATTTAGTGAATCAGAAAATATTAGCTAAAATGCTAGCATTAGCTTAAATGCTCTCATAACTATTTGGGTGCTTACTAGCATGTTGACTGACACCTACTTTTAGCATTTAGTGTATTTAGTTTCCCTTATACATCAACATGAGTTAAAATGCTAATTTTAGCTATAAAACTAACCTTAGCATGAAGGCTGTCATTAGCAGGTTCACTTACCCTAGTGTAAGGGTGTACCTTCATCTACTATGCAAATATTAGCCAAAATGCTAACATTAGCTTAAATGCTATCATTGTTATGTCTCAACATCTCTCTGTGTGTTTGTTTCAGCCCTGAGTCAGTTGAAGCAAGCCCTGCAGTCAATGAGAAGAACTACAACAATCACAGCTGTGGTAGTGCACAGAATCATGGGTATCGGGGACTACCATATGCTGTAAGTTCAGAAAGCTTTATCCCTCATATGCAGTTCTAACCGTAGCATGTCTTTTGGTCTGATATATTACTCTTTCTTAATAAGACGGCTGCACTCAGGATTATTTAATTGTCTCAGCTTTTCTGTTTTTCCTAATCTTTTTCTGTTAAAATACTATTGTAAGAGTAAAACTGTAGCTGCTAATGCGTCTGATTGTAGTAAAAATAGTCTTTCCTGCTATAAGCCTGCTGTACCTGCAGATTGCTTCTGTTAACAGCTGTACTGTTTCACATACCTGTTATTTTGCCCTCATTTTTCATTTGTCTCCATTTTCCGTTTCCCTTTTTGCCTGAACACCCCGTTGTTTGAAGATGCAACAGTCTTCCGTTGTATGTTGTCAGGATCACAACTATGGCGCGCCCCCTCCCCCCACCCCTCCCGCCTCTCCGCTTTCTCAAACCATCATTCCCCGCATGGATCTCAATGGCATGGTCCACAGCTCCCATTATCCCGAACCCAGAGCCGACCACTCCGCTGACAGCGACAGTTCGTCAGAGGAAGACAGAGCTGTGAACAGTTGGTGCCACTGTAGCCCCACAGCAGATGGCGTGCACGGCAAATGTGCTTGCAGGTTAGCCACTCACACAGCATTAGGTTTAGCTGCCACTGTGGTTTACTTAAACTCAAACTGCCTCATGTTACTAATTATTTATAATAGGGTCATATTTCTTTGCTTTTACAAAATAAAAATAGAGTGTAACTGAGTTTTGGATTAATAACAAAACTCTTTCTTTTTCAATTTGTTAATTTCACAAGACTTTTGTTATTAGTCCATAAGTTGATCAGACTCTTTATGAAACAGCTTAGGTCAATTGCTGGTACATTGTTGTTTCAGAGAGCTGGACAGAAGGAAAGAAGTGGAGAACATACACAGAAAACAAGAACATGTCTCAGGTACGGTATAATCCGTCAGAAAAGTCAGTTCCACTGCATGTGCAACAGAAAGATAACAACTTGATTTTTGTAGCTGGAGAAAGCAGTGCGACAGAAAGCGGCGACGAGGAGGTGTCGCCTTCCACCATCTCCTACACGGCCACGCAGCACACACCCACCAGCATCAAACTCACCGTCAACCGGGTTAAAAGGAGCAAATCCAAAAAGAGGAAGAAGAGCACAGAGAGTGGCCGTGGAGCACCAAAGCCCAAGAAAGTCAAGGTATGTGGGGTACAACAGGTGTATTGCTGTTCTCTGCATTACTCTACCCTTTAACTTCACAAATACACTCACCAATGGATTGTTCCAACATGCTTTGTCACGAGATGATTGTTAATTGAAGGGAAAATGAAGCGTGGCGTTTAACGATGTCTACAAAAAAAATCTGCATGTCTTTGGGGATCTGTCAAAAACCCTAAAAAGGACTGTAAGGTCTTTGGACAGTTGGTACAGATTCTACTATCTAAGCTGTGGGTCTCTGTAGCTCCTCCCGAGTTATCGCGGGTCTCTTGGCTCCCTCCCTGATTGAAGCTCTTCCTACTTAGCCAGTCAGTCCAGGTGTAAATCCAAATGTCTGTAGGTTCTCCATGTTCTCTCCATACTCCGATGACGGACTGAAGCTCAGGGAGACTTTCAGAGCTTGGTATGTTGTTGTAGAACGTAACCCCGCCTTAAACTGGACTAGAAGAAAAGCGCCGAGCTGCCTGCTGGGCTTCCTTCATGATGTCCTCTGACTGAACCGCTGGGTTATATTACACAGATGCACGGGGTTTGTAATTAGGTGACCTTAAAAGGCTCTGACCTTTTTTATAGGGCACACCCCACTTTTCAGATGTATACTTTATTTCCTTTCCCCATTTCAATTATTCACAACTCTCTCCCTTTTAAACAGGCCAGCTTAGCTGTTCCTCCAGCACGTTTTTCGGTTCTTTAACAGCTGCTGCCTTGGCGTCTGTGTTACAGGCTTTCCGACAGGGTTCAAGGAAATCGATGCGGATGAAGGTCAGAGTCGCGTGGGTGCCGTTGTGGGAGTTTCTTTGTCCCCGTGGTTGTAAGCTTCTCATCGCAGCACTGTTGTTCTCATCTAGAACTCGACCACAGAGGCCAGCGTGCTCGATGAGAACACAGCAGAGGGCTGGGAGAGCCGGATCCGCCAGTGGACGGACCAGTATGAGGAGGCCCTCTCCAACCAGTATAGTGCTGATATCCAGACTCTACTTGAGCTCCACTGCGCGGCTTGCTCTTCTGTCTCTAAGGTTGAGAGTTGCACGTCGACCCCTCCTTCCAACATACACATCCATGCATCTGTCAATGGCATGGACACCATCAACCGGACTGAGCTGGCCTGCAACAACACGGTTCTGGGCTCACAGATGCAGGTCAGCTGCTCACTTACATCCACACTCACACTTTCTGGTGAAACCTGTGGATTTCCAGTGGTTTGAAAGGAACCATAGAAACGTTTGGGAGCTGATGGGTTCCCGGTATGAGCCCAGTGTGTTTCTGTTCTCTCCAGCTCCAGCTGGGACGGGTAACACGGGTCCAAAAGCACCGGAAGATCCTCCGAGCCGCACGGAACCTTGAACCGGACGCGCTCATCATTGAATACCGGGGCAAAGTCATGCTGAAGCAGCAGTTCGAAGTCAACGGACATTTCTTCAAAAAGTGAGTCGTCCCCCCGTGGGAGCGTCGCTCCGCGGCTGAAGCCCGTCTTCGCTGCTATTGACCGCGTCTCGTTTTTCAGGCCTTACCCGTTCGTGTTGTTCTACTCCAAATTCAACGATGTCGAGATGTGCGTCGACGCGAGGACCTTTGGGAACGACGCTCGCTTCATCAGGAGGTCCTGCACGCCAAACGCCGAGGTCAGCCGTTAACTGTTCTGACTTTTTTATGTGATTCCTAAACTTCCATGATAGTTTGAAACGGTTGTTTTCATTTTCTCGTTTCAAGGTCCGGCACGTGATTGCCGAGGGCATGATCCATCTGTGCATCTATGCCATCGCCCAGATAACAAAGGACTCCGAGGTCACAATTGGATTTGACTACGAGTTCAACAGTTGGTGAGTTCTGCTTTCAAAAGCCCAAAATCCTTCTCTCTGTGTTCTGAAGCCATTCACCAGGTGTTTGTAACCTTCCCCCCCCCCCCCAGTAATTATAAAGTGGACTGTGGCTGCCATAAAGGCAACCAGAACTGCCCTGTGCAGAAGCACAACCTAAGCCCTATGGAGAGTTTCCTGAACTCCGCAGCTCTGACTCTACCCTCCCCGACTGTTGGCACTGAGACGCGGCGCCGAAAAGCCCAGAGGAAAGAATTGGAGGGCTGCCTGGCTAGCAATGATCCCCTGGCCCTGGAGCAGCAGCACGAGCCCAAAGACCCGCTGGGAGCCAGTGATGCTGAGGTTTGATCAAGTTGTGGTTTCAAATGGCTTTTGTGGACAGAAGCAGAACCTTAAAGTCTTAAATAAGCTCAGATTTTCCAGACAAGCTCTCCTGTGAATGTTGAGAAGGAGTTCTTAGGTGCTGGTCTGCTTGTTCTTGAAGGCTCCTGGCAGCCTGGAAAGGCGAAGGAGAGGCACGGGGGATGATGTCAAGGATGAGGCATTGGAGGCTGAGCTTAGTGCAGGGAATCCTCCAGAGACCCCCGCTGCCTCGTCTTTGGCGTCTGGACTGGGAGTCAGCACGCGCAGGACCGCCTACTTTACGGTCAGACAGAGGACGTGCCCAGCGTCTGATTACGTTAGGCTTCAGGTTTGCAGCAGTTTTAATAAAATGGAATTCTTTCCGTACAGGACGACCCTCCTCCTGAAGAGCAAACCTCTGTACCCACCCTCCCGGCCCCGGTGCCAGTGCCGCCCCCCAAACCCGTCAGACCCACCAAACCCCGGCCCAAGAGCCGGATATCACGCTACCGCTCCAGCTCCTCGCAGCGCGCGCGGCGCCAGCGTCAGGCCCTTGCGCAGCAGCAGGCGGCGGCGGCGGCCGCTGCTGCGGCGGCCGTGGCCTCAGCGCAGACATCCACAGATCAGGGGAGCGTTCCAAACGACGAGGGATCTCAGTGCCCAAATGGAGCGGACCACGGCCACGGGGTCGGTCCCGGGCCCCATCTGCTGGATGGAGACGCGCACGCCGCCAACAGCATACTCAAAGGCAACGCTCGCTACCCCAAGACCAACAAGGTTAGAACGTGCTCGACTAAAGACTTTCGCTATTAACGATTTTATTGTTTACAAACTCAGGACTTGTTCTGTGAACGTTAAGTCATGTAGTCGCTTTTTCCCCTCATTTCTTATCAGTACCTCGTCACAGAGTGGCTGAACGACAAAGTCCCCGGCGGGGAGAAGCTCCACCTCGAGGTTCTGGTGGAGCGGCCCCTGCGGATCACCACCGACCCCACGGTGTTGGCGACTACGCTCAACATGCTGCCAGGCCTGTCCCCCTCATCGCTCATCTGCACCGCTCCCAGACAGTACGTCCGATTCGGCTCCCCCTTCAACCCCGAGAGGCGGCGCCCGCGCCCGCTGCAGATGGACGGCACCTACGGCTGCTACAAGAAGGTCAGGCTGTTCAAAAGCCCCTCTGATGCTTTTAACGTCTAGCTAATGTAGAAGGTATTCCTTGGTCTGCGCTTAGTTGCATGGTCTGGTTCCTAATCTGAATCGGTTTTACGGATTCCTATCTAAGGAAACCCGGCAGGTTTGTGTCAAGCATTCAGCCACATGAGAAAACATACTTAAGTAGGAGGAACCAGAGGCGATCTAGGAGTACTTTGTATGCGAGAGGAAAGTGAAAAGTTAGTAGCCTTGGAAGGAGAACGCTACTCTATTTGTAGTAGCAGCGTGACCGTCACCCAGCAGCCCAAGCTTGTAGCAGATTAACTACACACACTATGGGGTAAACCCCAACCCTTAGAATGAGCGGGGGTCACATCCAGATGCTGACATGTGGCCGCCGTTGTCACCGCGCAGAGATGGATCAAGCAGGTGGAGGATGAAAGCTGCTCTACCAGTGTGGAGGACGGCACAGAGTCCACCTCATCCCAGCACAGCACCAGCAGCCGCTCCACCCCCAACCCTCTCAGCAATGGTACGTGCCCGGCCGAGCTACCCCTTGGGAGTCTGTTAAAGGAAAAAAGTCTGGTTGTTTTATTTATTCATTTATTTTCTCCTATTACTCTCCAATCAGACGCCAGTGCCCCGTTTAAAAAGCGCCAGCACAAGTGTACGAGCGAGGCTACTGCGGCGTCCTCGGACCCGCTGCTCCGCCCGCTCTCGCCCATCACACCTCCCCTCACTGAGGACTCTCTCTGCCCGCTGCTCCGCACCCCCTGCGGCACCGCGCCTCCGAACGGTGCCCTCTACTCGCCGACGACCTCACCGCCCACGAGCCGCTGCAACACGCCGCTTCAGTTCGAAGTAAGACGGGCACCCACTCCTTTTTTATAGGAACGGAGTAATTGAAGATTTTTCGAACGGTTACATTACTGTGATCCAGGTTAAGGAGGGAAATGCACCAAAGCTACAAGCTTTCTCCTCTTTACATCCGCTTCACCCACCATATTAAATATTCACAATAGGAAAAGTTCTGATATGTCCAACTTGTACTGGCAATTATGAAAGCTAGTTTTCTCTGTTGGTCCCCCTTTGAATTCCCTCAAGAACGTTAGATGCGTGAGTCAAAGCGACACCCCACCGTCTGTCTTTGTGTAGAGGATTTTTAGATGACCGCCACCATTTCAAAACGATCTTCTACGAAGAACACAAAGCGATTTCTTTCTCTGCTGGTTTCATAGAGATTCACAGGGTGGAGTTATCGTTGATCTCTTGTCCTCATGCCAGTGAAATCAGGCATAACCGTTTTACCCCCCAAGTCAGTTGAAGCAGCTTTCTTCTAAATAGATTTTTCTGCTTCCAATCATTTCAATTTGTCCACATCCTAGAAGGAATAGACACGTTTGAATTTTCTTCCTTCAGCAACAACATCCATAGTAAAGAGTTCTGAGCTGTGGCGCATTCACTGGCCTTTAAAATAAAAGGGTTGGATTGCCCGGCCCTTCTAACCATCTTTGGCCAGGCATTCTAAAACTATCTAGATTTCATGTTCAGATTGTTCATTGCTGGCTCAAACGTTGGATGCAGATTCAGTGCAGCTAGCATCTCTTCCAGAGTGAATATAAACGCTAGACTTGTGTGTTTTATCCGGAGCCTGCTTTACCCCAGCCGTCTTTGTTTCATTGCAGGACATATCGTCCTCTGAGGCGTCTCCCGTACACCGGCCGGAGTCCATCTCTCCAGAGGTACGCTCCCGTCTCGTTCCCGCATAAATCGTGGCCGATACAGTCCGCCGCTTCTAGCCGCTGTTGTCTTTTTTTCCTCTCCAGCCGTCTCTGCAGGCCGACTGCGAGGTGTCCCGAGCTCAGTTTCAGGAGCTGTCGCTGCCGTCCAGCCTGGGGAGCCCCGCCACCATGACCTCCGACAATCTCCTCGGCGCCGCTTTAGGCCAGGACCCCCAGGGCCCGGCGTTTGTGGGGGTCGGCTCGGCGATCCACGCGTCATGTCCTCCCTCGGACTCCATGAGCACGGGGAAGGCGTTCAGGACAGAGTTCAACCTGATTTACACCTGCTCCCCCCTCAACGCAAACCTGGGAACGCCTCTGGGCTCGGAGCGCCGCCTGTCGCAGGTGGACGGCGGATTCTCCCCGGCGGATTCACTACACAGCTCCCTGAGCGGACAGGGCCTGCTCGGGGACGGGGGCTCCGGCTCCATGTCGCCGTTTGGCGAGTGTCACTACGGAGTGGGCTACCCGGACCGCAGCGTGTCGCCTCACGCCTCCAACCCTCCGCAGAAGAAGAAGGCAAGTTCCCCAAACTGCAAGCGTGTTCCAGATTGTTGCCGAGGGTTATTGACGCTATGATGTGCTCTACTGTGCTCCGTGGGTCCCCGTCGGTTAGCCAAACCCCACGACGGCTTTGTTGTGCTCCAGGGGCCCTCTTTAACGTTACGAGGCTTCTGTAGTTACGTTTGTGTATGTGAATCTCTTTAGATCTGCTCCTTCCTCCCTCAGCCGCCACCTCTCACCCGCAGCGCACCCCTGACACCCTTTTTGCCAAGTCTCTCTTCCGCTTTTCTTCCAAGGCAGAGGGCCAACCAGCATACCGTTAGTCTGCTGACAGGAAGGGCAGAATACCAGCCTATAGCTGTAAGAAGTGAAAACGAGCCAGTACCTAATATGGTGAATATGCTCCCTATGACTACGTCTTCAGAAGTGTGCATGTGAATATTGTTTTCTTGCATCTGCATACGGCACCTACCCCAACCCACCCTACCGTACCCCCCCATGTCCTGACCGCTTCTTCCCGTGAACATCTGGGCCCATAAGTCCTCAGTAACCGTCCTATGTAACTCATCCTATGTGTGGAGAGGTTCGTCCATTGCCCATCAGGCCAATGGCGTATGAATGGCGCTTGCTCCATAACAGCCCGTGGCTCTTGTGTTCGCTGTAGCCGCCTAGCGTTGAGTGGAAGCTCGACGGAGCCACGCATCCGTAGTCTGGCCAGTGAGTTCCTCTCAATAAACGACGTCCTGGACGTCTGTGGAGCGGTTCGAGCAGGATCAGTCTGAACTTGTCAGGGTTCGTTCAGCTCATCATCGGTGCTCATGTCCAAACGTGACTATTCAGCTGGAGGAAAACATACGTGAATGAAGTGAATCGGGTCGATAAAAGTTGGTCGATAGTTTCCCCGTGGACTCTCGCTAGCCTAGAACGCTCTTCAGTCGTTCACAGGTTTCTGTCTTCATGTGATTGGAGTATAAAGGCGGTAATAATTAACATCCCCCTAACAGCATTTCCCCCACGAGTGGGACCTGGGGGTGTCTCACTCTTAGACTGTTGGGAGATTATTTGATGCAACTCCGTTTGATATTCAGTTTCAAGGCTAGAAACGAATCTTTGTATCCTCAAGCAGCAGCAGCAGCTAGGGGGTGAGTGACAAGACAATCATCACTGTATTTTGTGATGCTATGGCACGAAGTTGCGTATAGACATGCACCGTCGGTCACTAAGCCGCACATTTAATCTTTTATCGCTGGAGGAATGTAAAAAAAAAAAAAGAGCCATTTATAGAAGTTTTTGGAGTTTTCAAACGTTAATGAAAATCACAATTCATGTCATGCCAAGCAATCTATCGAGATCCCAATAAGCGATAACAGGATGCACATCCCTAGTATGTTGTGTGAGAGCCCCGAATGCTCCATGTTATTCAGTGAGGCAGCTGATTGCTAGCATAGCTATGATATAGGTTCTGTTGGACCACTCATCTGAGCTTCTGTTTGACTCAACTGCTTGGTGTTGGCCAACACGTGCGGACTAGATCGGCCACATGTGTCTGTTACCTCTCCATCTGTAGCTTAGTGGCCGAGCGCACGGAGGCGTAGCTCCGCGTTGGAAGAAGCCAGCTTGTCTCTAGAGCAGCACCAGAGCAGACTTAGCGCTCAGCACAGACCCAGATGGTGTTTCATCGGCTGCTTGGACAGTACTACCAACCCTGGCTGGTTTGATAGGATCGTATTCCACAGCTTCTCTTTAATTTTGGATGCTTTCAGGTAGTCGGGGTATCTTCTAGCGATCGGTCGGTCTCTGTTCTTCCATGCGGCTTGTTAACCCTCTAAGCGCATAAGTCGCAACATTGCTGAATAAAACAGACTGTGTCTATAAATGTGGTGTCGAATCTTGTTACTACTTTTCACCAGGAGTTCGGGGACATATGTGCCTGTAACCTGAGCAGCATTTGTGGACGTGGTTCTATTCAAAGTTTTTGAGTTAAAAATGTTTGTAAAACACCGTCCCGCGCACAGAGTGGCGGCGGCGAAGCAGTGGCGCGTAACGAGCGCAGAGCGAAAGATTGTTTTTCCTTTTACTAGCAATGCTTGGTCGGGGTGGAAGCATCCTGCAAACGTCAAACAGGGGACGTGGTTGGGGCGGCAGAGGGGCTCATAACGCCGCAAATAGGACTGAATAAAGTGGTGAACCGCGGAAAAAAACACACCGCTAACGGTGGCGTTCGCTGTGGTGATGGTGATGATGATGATGATGATGGCTGGCAGTTCTTGAGCGAAGTGGAAGAGTATCAAAAGTGGATCCGAAGTTTTGAGAGGTGACAATATTCCCTTATCTCAAACTGCTCTCAATACAGCCTTTTAAAATCCTTATGAGAAAATTTATGAGATTTTCCAATTTGGCCGCCACCTGTTGATGTCACAATGATCTAATTACATGACAAATCTACTTCTATCCCAAATGTAGGTTCATACTGAAGATATTTCTCACTGTCAGTAAACCTTTATCTCAAACCACCTTGAAGTTATAGCCTTTTGAAATCTTGATATCAAAACTGTATATTTTTCCGGCGCCTAAAGGGTTAACAGCGACAGGACAGTGTCAGCCGAGTGACTCCTGCGTCGCTTACGGCAGCATTCGGATTAAACGAGGCTCATTGGAAACGCGCCAGATGCCGCCGCCGCTACAACTGGAGCCCAGAGCCGTCCATGTCAGCCTGTGGCCGCGCAGCCATCATCCCACTCACCCCCGATCGTCCTGTTTGTTTGTCTTGCCGATGACATGAAGCCGGGACAAGTCCTCTCATTCTCCATGTCAGAAGTGTAGCTGTGTGTGTGATTGAATCCCCTTGTGAACATTGACATGCGTGTTTTGGTTCCATCGTGGTGTGGTGCGTCTACCGTTTGCCCGCCTGATCCTCCAGGCTTTAGTCGGGATGCTTGTGAACAGCCAGGCTAGGTCGGCGGCCTGTCATCCGGGCACGGATGCGAGCTTCGAGTTCACGGAGCGGTCGGAGAATCGGCAACGCTTATTTTAGCTGCATGTGGCCTGTCATCACTGACCTGCAGTCTTGGTGGATTATGGGTATGGATTGGCGGCCTGTCATCGGAGAGAACGAGAGCTGCGTGCCGTCTCCTGAGAGCGCTTCTTCCCGCTTGTGCTCAGGTGTCTCTGCTGGAGTACCGGAAAAGGAAGCAGTGCAGCGGCCGCAAGTCCGAACCGCCGGCCAGGAACCCGCCTGCCTCCAGCTCGGCCTGCTCCCTCCGGCTGGTGGCACCCGCGTCCTCCCCGCACTCCGCGGTCCCCGTCCCAAACCTGCAGGAGGACAGCCCACCCGACCATCACCGCACGGCGCTCAAGTCCAGGCGGCAGGAGTGCAGCAACCAGTGGTGAGAGGCTTTAGATGGCGGTAAGGGTCGTCCCTGGTCACGGCTGAGACAGTAACAGGCCGCCGCTTTCCCCCCGCTTTCCAAAGGATGGTCCCCACTACGGTCGAGCGTTTACGGGAAGGTCAGCGAGCGCTGCGGAGCATCAAGATGGAGCGCGCTTACAAAACGAGTGGAGGCTCAGCAGAATCTGGTAAGAGTGCAGAGAAAAAGAAAAAAAGAAATGAAAGAATCCTATAAGTTATCGATCAATGCTTTCTGTCTGCTCTCAGGCCCTGAGCGGTATGAGAGGCGAGCAGGAAGCCTGGCTTCCTCCACAAAGAGCCCTCCTGTCTGCTCTCACCAGGTACCCTGACCAGCCTCGAGTTGTGTTCTCATTTTTGTACACAGACAAAAAAAAACGTGATTGGTTGACTCCGGTACGTTTGAACAAGTTCTTAATTTGATAGACCAACAATGTAAGATGATTTAATCCAACACATGTTTCAAAGCTCCGAACACGATAAACGGAAAACGTCGTTATTGGCGTTACAGCAGTCTGAGCTTTTTAATCAATATTCAATCTAGAATCTTGTCTAAGTTACTTTTAACTTAAAGGCTTCTCTTGTTTCAATTGTCCCAAATTGTTCTCACCAGAAACTCGACATAAATACTCAGTAAGATGTTTTTTTTTTGGTGGATTCACACGTCAACCTTATTTTAAATGTTTTTATTTCTGCATTAGTCATGCGGCTAACGAATGTTCGCTTTAATCTCTCTCCATGTCTTTCCGCTGTAAAGGAACGTCTACTAAGTAGCAGACGTTGGTGATTACAGGGAGTGACTATGTCTTGTTTGACGTCCTCAGTCCACAGAAAGCCGCTCAGAGACTGACAGCCAGAGAACATCCAGCTCCCCCTTCCAGACGTCCAGCCAGGGCCTCTACCCTCGCTTCACCTCCTCCCACCCGGGGCCGGCGGAGGACCACCCGAACTCGTGCTCCGATCTCGCCCCCACACGCGCTTCAGACTCCGGGCGGCCGGCCAGCACCCTTCACCAGCACGGCGGCGGTTGCGCCGCCGATGGAGGCCCCATATTCCCGAGCGGCGGACCTCAGGAGGCTGCTGCCTCGGGCCCCCACACCCAGGGACAGACCAAAACAGACCCGAGTTCTCAGGCCCCCAGAGGGAGTCTGCAGCAGCCGTGTCACAGTCCCGGCCAGGGAGGACTGCAGACGGGCTCTCGGCTGGCATGTGGCCCCGAACCTACACGCTACTCCCAGCAGGGGGCGGGGCTCAGTCACTTCCAGCACTCCCCTCACCAGGGGCCTGGAGTAAGGACGCAGTCAGGAAGCTCCTAGGGATTTATTTAGCTGTGTGTGTGTGTGTCTTGTGTAAGAAGCTAAAGGCCTCCTCTGCTCCTGGATTCAGGGACCTGGAAGGGACACATGTACAGACCTGAGAGCAGCACGAACTTTGCGAGAGATTTTTCCTTTTTTTGTTGTTTTTCTTTGTTTTCAGGAAGGTTGTGCTCACGGATAAATCACCGACTCCTGGACATCATTGCCAAATGACTGTGGAAGCAAACGGCTTGGAAAACCCGCTACGGATTATCCAGGGAAATCTCTGAAACCCCGGATGCTAAATTACGTCTCTGTTGTCGTGGTAACCCGGTGGGTTGTGTGCTTACAGACACATCTCCACAGAAAAACGAAAAAACAAACAACTGATGTTCAGTTTCCTTATTTGTTTATTTTTAGAAGGGTGGTGGAGGGTGGGGGGCTTGTGATGGTTAAACAGGATCATTCCCAATGTTGCCACGTTCTCCCAGGATGGAAACGCAGCTTTCATTCCTCCAGGCTTTCTGGTCGGTTTGCCTGGTGCTGGTTGTTCTGTCTCTTCCCTGCTGAACTGTTGGGACTCTTCCCACCCAAGACATCCAGGTCCTTCATGGTGCTGCAGCCTGTTTTTTCTTTGTGTTGATCCAGTTCTGGCCCCACCACAGCTCCGTACGAGTCCTGAGCGCACTGGTTCCATTTTTAAGACCAGACATTTCCGCGTTTTCAGTTGTTTGTTTTTTTTTTCCTGACCATTTTCTAGCATTCCATGCAACACAGAGCAGGTTTTTCTAAGGAAGCATTCACATCATTTTATGAAGCAGAGGTGAAGCAAAAAAGCTGCTAGGTCTCCTGTGGGAGCTCGTTCCTTTCCCATTATCTGGTGTCTGTTGTGAACTGATTGTAAAACTGACTGTAAAATAAAAAAATGAAAAAGAGGGCGACCCATGAGCAGCAGCGGGACAGACACCCCCCCCCCACCCAGCACCACCCTCTCTGTGACGAGTTCAGGGCCCCATGTAGAGGGCTGGGTGGGTAGGGGGGACTTGAAGGACCGAGAGCAGAAGCCCAACTCTTCCCCATCCCACCTCCCCTACCCGATGTACAGGCGGGGACTCCGATTAAATGAATGTGTGACAGAACCCAAATCCCCCCCACGCCACCACCCCCACTGAACATTGTGGTCTAAAATGAACCAGCACCTTAAAAAAAAAACACATCCAACCTAAAGTAGCCGATAGGACTCTTATGTTTGATTGTGTTGTTGTATAGAGAGAATGCGTTAGAGCTGTGTGGAGAACATTTAAAACACTTGAACGTCTGGCATGGTGTCGGTTTTAGTCTGAACGAGCAGCTTTTGGTCGGAGGCGGCGGAGTTCCTTCAGGCTCCACACGTTCTTTCTCTCCTCGTTCGTTTTTGTTTTTTCCAAAAAAGCTTTCGGTTTGTCATTTTTCTTTATTTTTTTCCCACACAGATCATAGTAGTAACTATTTCAATTGTTCTCTAAGAGATTTAAGAAGCAGAGATGTAATGCATTTTGATAATAAAATAATCATAACAGCAAACCAGCTTTGTCGTCCTGATGTGTCACTTGAGGGATTATTTTATTCTAGTGTTCTTTTACAAATCCACTTTGAGATATTAGTTGGAAGGTTTCAAACAGTTGAAAGCTAAAGAACATTATTAGCTGTCGACCTCATGAATAGCTTTAATTCTGATTAGTCCGGTTCACAAGGAAGCCAATATTTGCTTCGGAATCTGAGGTAGATTAAGGGACAGGAAAGTGCAAGAGATGCAGCCTGTTTTTCACTGCATGGTTTCATTTCCCCAACATTCGCCTCAGTTCATCGTTTAGACACCAATGAAAGGATTTCTATGGAACCATTATAACCAGCACAGTTGAAGCTGCAAGCAGCCGAGTTGCAAAATGAGCAAATCTGTGGCTCAGACGATCCGTCACATACAGCACAACACATGTGCTAAAAACCACAGTCATGTATATGCATATCTCTAAAGGTCACAGGATAAAGATGGTCCTGGAGCACAGTGGCACCTCAAAAGATGTATACAGTTGGAAAAAAAGCATCGCGGTTGGTGACCAGGGGGGTAGAGGACAGATGTGAGCTTTCAGTATCCCTCATCAAAAAACTACGGAGCCCTGGTTGTGCCATATTAAATAAACTAATTTTACCCACTTGCCTTATTGCTTATTGTTTTAGAATTGTATGGATTTCATAAGTTTTGCAAGGTAAAAAAAAAAAATGTAGATGTAGTGTTTTTACACATCTGGTGTCTTACCAATGTTCACACTGGTAATGATCATTATTCTGATCTTATTCATGTTTCTAAAATGCATGCATTTGTTTTTAAATGAGAAATAACCAGGAAATCCAGAACATAAGAGACGGCTGGAATGACTACGAAGGTAGATTAGTATGGAAGACATGAAAGAAACACGTTTTCTGTCGCACTGTCCGTTCATTATTTGGAGTAAACGACGAAAAATGTTTGAAATCCTGAGAAAACCCGCAGCGTGACAGAGTGACGTCAGCGCGTCGAGCGTAAAAAAACCGAGAGGGTCACGTGACGCGACCAACTTCCTGTTTATCGCTCGTTTGTGTGTAACTCAGCCCGCAAAGTCCGTCCTGCTGGGCCTGTCGGTCACTCCAGCTGCTGCTGCCGTTCTGCGGTCCCGGCGGAAGCTCTTCACCGTCTTGCTTGGTCTGGTTTTCATGGAGATGTTGGACTGAGCGAGGCCTGGAAAACTCGGTCAGTTAAGGAGGGAGGAGGAGAGCTCTGGAGGAACCGGACACAACTGGCAGTTCGGGATTTCACCAGAAAGAGAGAAAAAAACCAGCCGAAACACCTTCATCGATCCGCTGAACTAGTCGATAATTTCAGTTGGGAACCAACGGCTGCTCGAAGAACGGAGCTAGCCGAGTAGCTAGCTCAGCAGCTAGCCCCGGCCAGCGGCTGGTGTTTTCCTGGGGGTGGAGCTGCTCACCGCGGCCGTGAATCCGCGACGACCCCCCGGCTCTGGCCCCCTTAAGCGGGAAGTCAGGAAGCAGCTCGCCGGGAAGGGATGGCCCGGTCGGTCCTCCCGTTCCAAAGGCCAGGGATCCGCCGTCTTTGAAGGAGGAAGAGTGCGGCTGGAGGCCCGGGGCGCCATGATGGCCGCCTCCCCCTCCGCGGTCTCCGGGCCGACGGCGAGGAAGAGCGAGCAGATCGCGGATCTGATAGACCTGTTCTCCCGGACCCAGTACAGAGCCAAGGAAGTCAGTCCCCGGGTAAGATGGCATGTATGTAAAAGCAGGGTTTCTGTCTAACTGAGATTTAAATGCAGCTTCCAGTGTGACAGATGTTTGATAGTAATAACACAGTTGGATGTATATATACACATGTGTGTGTGTGTCCTTCCTATTCACAGTAGATTCACATTTCTCTGCTCAACATCCCACAGTTCCTGAAGGAGTTGACCTCCCCCAGCTGACAGCTTTGCCTCTGTTCCTTCCTCCCTCTAGGTGGAGGCCATAGAGCAGCGTTGTCTGGAGCTGTTTGCAAGAGACTACAAGTACAGCGTCATCCACAACTCCAACGGAGAGGTGTGCGGCCACTACCCCCGCCAGATTGTGTTCCTGGAGTACGAATCCACGGAAGTGGACAGAGACAGGTATGCCTGCCAACCAGACCCCCCTCGCTCGGCTCTGTCATGCCCCGATCCAAAGTCCTTGCCGCTCAGCGTGGCTCTGACGTGGAGGTGCTCTGACTGTGCTAAAGCACGACTGCGATGCAGGTCAGGGAGGAAGCGACAGCTTTTGTCACATGAGCATACATGGCTGCGGAAACGGGAAACTATACGCAGTGGTTCATCTGATTCATTCAAACCCTGCATGCATGCCGATTTCTTTATTTATCATCAGCCTGCTGCTATAGGGATATTCCGTTTTTGTTTTCCTCTGTGCTGATTCTGGCGGAGTCAATTCTGCACGTTGTTCCTGATAAAGAAACAAACCTAGCTAAAATAATAGTGTTGTAGTAAAAACCCCTCACTGATTCAGGATCAAGCGTGAGCGTGCCCCGTTTCAAACAAAGCTTTACATCCTTTAACATCCTTCACACTCAAACTGAGCACAAAAAGTACAGTAGTGTTGGTGGTTGATCGCTTCTTTGTTGTAACAATGCTCCTTTGCAGGCAAATCTTAATTGTAAGGTAAACAAAACAAAAATGTCTGTGATGGAGGTTTAAATACGTAATTGTTTATTTTTTTTAATGCAGTAATGAGGTGGGAAATTTCCCTCTGTGCAGGAAGGCCGTTCTATTCTCTGAGCTGCGGTGAGGCCCTCTCTCCGGGGCTGAACTTTGACCTCTTCAGAGATCGAGTTTAATGCGTTAGAGTGGGGAGATATATAATTGTGGTAGTAGAAATTAGAGTTGTATTCACAGGACTTTGCACTCACAGCTTTTAGATTCATGCTTTCAGACTCCAAAATGTTTCAGCCGAACTTTGGCTACAAGAACTTCATTGACATATAAACACGAATACGAATGTTAGAGTTGTGCATATTCCTTTGTGACGGCGATATTACTCCATACTGACATGAACCTGAAGCTGTGTTGGGCTTTAACCTACATAATAATGATGTGGATCTCCATAACAATCCCATACCTGTTGGTTTGGAAGCATGTCGCATTTTGAGTTCCCCTCACAAATCTGCGATCAATATGATGTTAGGTTATTGCTCATCTAAATTCATCCTTTAGCTCTAGATCAACTCACAAAAATACAACTTGACATTTCTTTCTGAGCTCTAACAGCCATTAAGCATTACAATGAATTTCAAAATAAAGATTTATGTTAAAGAAGCGGTGTAACCGGATCTTTATTGAATAAATACATATATAGTAATGAATCGATCATAGTTGTCCTACGACAAACTTAAGATAAACAGTAGTGTCCTGGAAACCAGTAAAGTGAGGCCAGCATGAATGAGGCTGCTGCCTTTCTACGTGAAAGCATCAGAGAACCTTAAAACAACACAAAAAAAACAAGCTGCTCCTTTTTCATTTTCAAACATGCGTATTTCAAAATCATTATAGTGAAATCCTGCCAGATCTAGGTCAAAGCCACTTCTGCTCATAGTCTGAAATTCTGTTTAAACATGAAGTACACTGAAATAAAGAATCGTGTGTGTGGGGTGGGCTTTTTTTCTATACTATCCTTGTGGGGACCGAAGCCCGGTCCATATGTAGTATAAGGCGTGTTCTGGGAATGCTTAAGTTCAGGGTTTGGCTGAAATTCAGAAAAACAACTATAATGGACATAAATGGAAAGTCCTGAAATGTAAGAGAAACCTACGGTAGTCTGTGTATGCATGTGTGCACTTGTTTTTGCTACATTGTGGGGACATTTTTTAGAAAGGAAAATCCGAATCGTGGTGGGGACACCTTGGGACCGAGCTTTGGGTGCAGCTGATTACATTTTTTAGGGGTTGGTTGTATGACTATGGTGTGACTTGAGTTTGGGTTAGGTTTGTAGCGGTAGTTGGGTTCGGGGTTAAGCTCTAGTAATCCAAAACAAATGACACGAGAACAGAGAAACCTAACCTGTGTGTGTGTGTCTAGGTTTGAGAGCACTGTGCAGATCGCCAAGCTTCAGGACCTGGTGAACAGAAGCAAAATGGCTCGCTGCCGAGGGAGGTTCGTTTGCCCCGTCATCCTCTACAATGGCAAGGTGGGTCTCGCGTTATATAAATATAATGTATATAAATAATCATCTACACACGAGCAACGTGAGAGCAGAAACGGCATTCCTAAAATAATGGGTCAAATCGGTGCCGAAATATTGGCACACACTGCGCTTTTGGGCCATAACTACAAGATATCAATAGTATTCCCATTCCGACTAATTGGCATTTCTTATTTATATTCTATGTGTTATTGATTAACCATCAGATTATGGGCAAGGTTTTTTTTTTAAGTGTAGGAATAAAAAACACGTTTTGTTCTTTGTGTTAATCTTATTGAAAATAATCATCTCTTTTTTTGTTGTTTGTTTGCTGGTAAAAGTTGGTAAAATGGTGCAGAAGTTGTCTGGTTTTCATGAAATGTGCAACAATTTGCATAAAAATAAACTATTTTAGAAAAACGTGTATTAATAAAAAAAAAGAAAACTCATTGAGTTTGATAGAAGTGATGGGTATGGAGTCAAACAGCAGCGCGTTAGCAGAGCCACGTTTGAACCTTGACAGCACTGCACTAGCTCGGCGTGTACGTCTAGCTCAGAAACCGCTGTGGTTGTGCAACATGGTTCTGTGTAGTTTTTTGGATCAGCTCTAATCTATTCTGGTTTCTTCCCTGCAGCACATCTGCCGTTCGGCAACTCTGGCAGGTTGGGGGGAGCTGTACGGCCGTACAGGCTACAACTACATCTTCTCAGGTAAAATAACAACACATGTCAGAAACGGTCCAACGTGAAACTTTCAGTTCACTTTTTTTATTTAAAGCTGTGTATTGTTGGAGCAGCTGGTACTTGCTGTTTCTAAGAGGTCACTTCCTCCTCATACCGGCTGTCTTTATGTATTTTATTAATAAAACACATTGTGATCAGTCACTGGCTGTCAAGCTGAGATGCATAATCAGAATGGGGCCGATAACCATACACTAGAGTAGGAAGCACCGATTAGGAGTTAATATTTACCAATATTGTAACCATCACAAGATAAAGCACCCCCCTCCCCCTTTCAATGTGTCCGCAGGGGGCAGCGATGACACCTGGAACGAGTCCGAGGAGGTACCAGAGGACGAGGCTGCAGTCAGGTGATCATCGCTCCGTCTCACAAACATCTAGCCGTGCTTTCAAAAAACAACAACAAAAAATCTGCGTTCTTCCTCCTGCTGCTCAGGAACGGGGAGTCCCAGCTCTTCGACAAAGTTCGCGGGCACGACATCAAGCTGCTGCGCTATCTCTCCGTTCGCTACATCTGTGATCTGATGGTGGAGAACAAGAAGGTTAAGTTTGGCTTGAAGTAAGCTCAGCACCTCAGGAACTCTGCCTAGTGTCTGATTAGCCAAGTATCCAATCATTCTAATCATTCGTAGGACATTGCTTTCCATTTTATCAGTCATGGGTGTTTTTAGCTGCAGGCTGCACTCTTTAACAGACGGCTCACATCACAACATCCACGCACTTTTTTTGTTGGTTTTCCTGTGCAGCGTGACGTCCTCTGAGAAGGTAGACAAGGCCCAGCGCTACGCCGACTTCACCCTGCTCTCCGTGCCTTACCCAGGTGAAGAAAGAGGGCCTCATTTACGGGGAGAGCTGAATTTATTCCTGCCTCATTTTACCGGCTACCATTTCACTCGGCTGGCACGTCAATAAGTGTTTGAAGTACAAAAGCTACCGTGGTTTTAATCTGACAAACAAGCCTCATAGAAAAAACCAAACCAAAGCCCCGTTGAGAAGCTGCTCTTTCAGGTCTGGTTGCAGGTTGTGAACAAAAGCCTCTTTTATTCTTTCAGGCTGTGAGTTTTTTAAAGACTATAGAGACAGAGACTACACAGCCGAGGGCCTCGTGTTTAACTGGAACCAGGTACTGGTTCTGCACCTTGGTTTGGGCCCAGTTTCTAAAGGAGATGTGTTCTGATGTTTTCTGTCTCTCCACTGCCAGGACTACGTGGATGCTCCGCTGACCATCCCTGTGAGCTTTAACCACAAGCTGAACATAGACTGGACTCGGTACCAGGTGAGCGCACGCAGCACCCGTCCGTCCATACTGTCCATAGCTGTGCTCTGTAGGCATCTAAGGCGGTTCAGCACCATCTGGTGGTGACACTGCTCAGTCTTTCTCCTGTAATCCAGCTAAAAACAATCAGCATATGTTTCTGGTTTTGCTGAATTGTAAAGTGAAGCAGCTCATTGTTAGCTGTTACTTCAACAGATGCCGTGCGATTGACCCCCAAAACCTTCTGGATCGCGCTCGACGTATTGGGCACCCCTGATCCATACGTGCATATTATTTTCTCATAAAGCTGATAAAAGCAAGTTTAATAGAAAAGAAAAGAAAACCTTTACGATAAAATGTTTTTCTTGTACAGATGTTAGAACGAGTAAACGAGCAAGAGGGAGTACTGGGGACCTTCACATCATTGTGAAGCAAAGTCCATTCAAAAGGTTCGGGGGACAGTTTCACAATGTTTAGACGGCAGCTAGAGCCTTTCAGACAAACAAGGAAGTGATCAACAGTCGTCCCCTCTCTCCTGAACCAAGAGAAAATCTCGCCTGGGCTGAGGAGAAATCCACTTTAGGTTTGTCAGTGGTGGGTTCAGATGGACGAGCAGGATAGGTTTCCATTTCAAATCAAGGTCCCAGAGTCAGGAGGAAGACTTGAGAGGACTTCAATTCCCCTTCTTGCTGGACGTTTCCTCAGTCAGTGATTGTTTGGGCTTCCATGTGATCCTGAGGCTGTTGTGTCGTCCCCAGAACAGAAGCTAGACTTCTTTATCAGGTTGTTCTGCCTTGTTATCTGAGGCCGCTAACCCCACGAAAACCGTTTCTGCAAAAGCGATGACCCCCTCTACAAGCGACGTATCAAGCGATCTGTCTCATGTTGTGACAAACCTCAATGGCCCAACGTTTCCCCAAAGAAGCACGGTCGGCTCCGTTGCTTCACCGTCACATATCCGGTCCAGGCCACCTTCCAGGGGAACTACAAGGTATCTTTACTCCTCCGTCACATCCACTTCTCCCATTGTGAAAGCGGTGCTTGTCCTGACCCCGTCTGTTTTGACGTCCGCCATTGTCCTCTCCTCTCCTCACAGCATCCCAAAGAGCTCCATCAGCTTCTCGTCCATCGCTCATTAACCGCGGAGTCGTCTAAAGCATTTCTGCCGTTTTCCGTTTCTGGTTTCTTGCTGTTGTAAACGGGCTGACGTGTCGCTCCGGCTTCCCTTTTGTCGGCGACGTTGTTTCCCCTCCAACGTTTTGTTTGTTTCTGTGTTGCGCATGCAGTCGTGGGACCTGGTGGAGCAGACCCAGAACTACCTGAAGCTGCTTCTACACATCATCAATAACGACGGTAAGTGGACACGGAGCCTCACTTACTCCGGCTTTTTGCTGTGGACCACAATGTCTCTGAGAGACCAGACCCCTTGTAAAATGCATCTAAAAGCATTTTATAATAAACCAAGCACCCAATTGATGTCAGTTATTGAATAGTTTATTATTTAAATATATACTTTCTAGTGTAAGCTAGCCTGGCTGATTGCGTTGAATTAGCGGCCGTCACCAAACATGAAAAACATCTTCGCTCTTGACACTTTCTGGCTCTCTTTGATAACAGAGTCCCTATAACCGGATGAAGAGCTGATGTCAAATGACGGGACTGTTAACCATGTGTGGTGATCAAACGTCCCTAGTTTTATGTAACTCGTGGACCTGGAGACCAGAACGCTGATCTGGAGTGAGTCCGTTCTGGAGCACAGCACAATCATGTACGGGGGTACCAATGACAGCTGAAGCTTTTCTAATAGGACAACCAGAAAGCTCCTTTTAGAGAAATGGGGTTGAACCCTGGAAGGAAAGAAAAACGGCAAACGCGATAGTTATGCTTCGGTTAATTTAAAGCCCTAATGAGCCTAAGATTTCTGCTTTAGTTACACTCACTAAATGGGGTGGAGGTAGGGGCAGCAGAAGGCTGAAACAAACAAAAAACAAATCCTCAACGTCTGTGTGAAGGGGCAGTGATTCCAGCTCCTACGCCGACTCTTGGCTGTTTTTTCCTCTTGTTGACTAATGTCGTCTTTGTGTTGTTCCAGATGACAGCGGGCTGCTGGTGCACTGCATCTCGGGCTGGGACCGAACACCCCTGTTTGTTTCGCTCCTCAGACTCTCCCTGTGGGCAGTAAGCTCTCACCCTCGCCGTGTCCTCGTAAACTGTGCTCCTCTCTCGGTTGAAGTTAATCTCTCCAGTGGAATTTTTAGTTTAGCTACATTTTTCCAACTTCCTGTGCCTTAGGAACTTGTACTTTTGATAAATATACAAGAACTGTTTCCCTAAAATATGAATTCTTGATGTAAAACTCTCATATCTTGCAAAAACAACGAAACAAACGTTGCCTGCCAGGTAACAAATAACTGCTATAGCGTTGTTTCTACGTAGTGTACATGTCATCAGGTTGCATGTTAGCTGATTATTCATTATTGACGTTCACGTGCACATGGTTAATGATCTTCTCCACTAGTGCCTATTCAGCACGGCTCTACTATTTTACAAGGGTTTTCTTTTCTCTAGGAACGGTTTCGCGGTGCCAGACCCGTGTTTGGAACCGCCGATTGACCGCATTGAAAACGCATCGGAGGACTGTCGCTCTCCGTTGGGTTGCTGGAGTCCCCCGGTCTTGCTACTATCGTAACAACTCCCGCGGGCTTTTTTCGGATCACGCTGCGGTACTTTCGAGACTCTGCCAGCTATATGAGCGCTCCGCCCTGACCTGTGTACTATAGAGTAGAGCCCATGCTAGGTACTAGTGGACAAGAGTCTTACGCATGCATGTTTTAATTGCCGTTTTGGTTGAACTCATTATCGTCCGCACAGGTAGAGCCAAAATAAACCTCGCTGTCTGTTGTTCGGAAACATTTAGGCTCTCATCCGTAGTTTTGTGGTAGACACCGTGATATCCCGGCCTCATTGGACAGAAAGACAGAAGAATGTCTCTGAAAACTCAACAGTTGGCATAAACATGTGACTCTTTTGTTTTACAGGATGGTGCAGTGCATGCCAACCTGGAGCCTGCAGAGATTCTGTATCTGACCATCGCCTATGACTGGTTTCTATTTGGGTAAAAAAAACTTCTACTTGTAAATCCACACCTGTACTATCAGCATGAATCCTCCCAAGATGTGGTCCTACCAGATGATTGTCAGAGAGGAGAACAATTAATCAGAAGAGATAAGAAAAACAACTCAAGAATCAGTTTATTTATATAGCACCAATTTACAACAGATTTCGTCTCAAGGCACTTTACAATAAAATCAATTAAAATCAAAGATACATCAAAACAAATCAATTTGAAAAAGTTTCCAATCTAAGGAACCGCAGCAGATTGCATCGAGTCATTGACTTGCAGCATTCACTCCTCTGGAATCAGCAGGCAGAAACAATGGCTTGTGTTGTCGTTGACTTTACAGCAATCCCTCATACTGAGCATGCATGTAGCGACAGTGGAGAGGAAAAACTCCCCTTTAACAGGAAGAAACCTCCAGCAGAACCAGGCTCAGTACAAGCAG
>JAVLVB010000347.1:27362-43616 GCA_032876305.1 Orestias chungarensis
CCTCTACATATTTTGCTCACACTAGTTGTGTCTACAGTTGTTTAAATGGTTGCGCAGTGCAATACCACATGCAGCCGAAACGATCTGCCTCTTATCCTGCTGTGTTGTCCTCACGCATGCGTGTAAACAGAGAAATGAAGGCTCCTGCACTGTTGCAGATGTCGACGAGTCCGTTTTCGCCGCTAGTCAGTAGAAGCGAATATCCCTGAGAGGATCTCTAAACGATGAGAGTTCCTCTCAGGAACTCTTGGAGTTAAAAGCTCTGATTGTGACAGTAGTGAACTCATCTGACTGTAATAATGTAATAATCAAGCCGTGTTTGAGCTGCATGTGAAGGTTGTTCCTGGTGTTTGTGTGTGTTTTGTTTCCAGGCATATGCTGCCGGATCGGCTCTCCAAAGGGGAGGAGGTAAGTCTGCCTCAGGCCTGGGGACCGTTGCTGATAATCACATTTAGACGACATATTTAATGTCCGTAATCTCTTTCTCTCCCTCAGATTTTCTTCTTTTGCTTCAATTTTTTGAAGCACATCGTCTCAGAGAAGTTCTCTGCTATTAAAAAACAGAGGTGAGGCCTCCTTTGTCCGTCTCAATGTTTGTGTCTCAACTGTTTTGCTGGATTTCTATTTGCCTCTTTAAAATTTCAGAAGGAAAAACTCCCACTTCAAAGACGGCGACTTCACTGTAGAGGACCTCTGTCAGCTGAGTACGTCCCTCGATGTGTTACGCTGACCTAGAGGATTGTTTGTGTACGTTAGTGCTTCCTGTTGGTTGGTGACATAAGTCCTTTGTGATCACATGACCACTACAGGAGCTTTGGCTAGTTGTGTCCATTAGTTTGAGAAACCTGCAGTCTTAGATCATCAGTTTAACCCACACGTCTGTAAACGTGATTCATGAAGGCTTCTGTCCAGCTTTCTACGGCTCCTGGAGTCCGTGGTTCATTTACATTTATGCATTTAGCAAAAAGAGGGTTTAACATTGAACTAGGACGCATATCGGTGGCGCTGGGTGAGAGCTGCTGCCTTCTGTTTTCAGGGTCCAGAGATCGAGGCAGCGTAACCAGTCTGAGCAGTGACTTTTCTCTCATCGCTGAGGACGGCCCCGTCGCCGCCTGTCCCAACGCTGACACCGGGGAGCTGTCGGCCAGTCAACCCCAGTCCTCCAGCTGGTCAGCCTCACACACACACACACACACACACACACACACACGCTGTCATCAGATGCATTCATGGTTCAATTTAGTATGGAAGAGCACATTTTGCAGCTACTTTTATCAAGCGGCGCACCTCAAATGTCCATCTCTAGCCAGCCGGTTGGGTCCAGAATGACTTTGAGGTCTGACTCTGGGCTATAGAAGTCTGACAGAACAGCTGAGATGCCTCTATTAGAAGGTTTCTTTGTAAATTTCTTTTTCTGTGCGTCTTAAATCCTTTCTGTAAGACTCAGCATGCTGTGCGGTAGATAATATGTAAGACATGCTCTGGCAAGAGACTGAAACTAGCTATTCAGATTCGTCTACCCTGAAGTAGCTAGCACAGTAAATGGGGTGTTGAGTGATTAAACAAAGATTGGATTTTGAGTTTACCACTGGTCAGAACTGGATCAGAGGTTTACTATAAATGTCAAAACCAGAGTTTTACAAAGCTTTCCTTAATATTTGGATGCACTGCCTTTGAACTGGATGACTGGGTTGGGTTTTCTTCCGCATCGATCATGATTGTTTGCTGGAATTCCTTAAGCCAATCAGAAACGAACAACAAATGAAAAGTGAGTTCAGAAGACGTCAGCTGTGTGGAACCGATCTGATCTCTCCTTGTTTGATTCGTGGACGGTGTCTTTAAAAGCGGAGACGGAGCGGAGATGAATACCTTTTTAGCCGCTGGTGGATACATTCTTGTTTTTCCTAAAAACACGGAAAATATGTGACGTGTTTATGTACGTTTGTTAGAGATTTCTGTCGACCATCTAATAGCCGTCTGAGGTTAAACCCGGTTCTGCTGCTGTCCCCAGGAGGAAAGTCCCCACCTCTTCTCCTTCGATGGTCGTTTGGTGCAAGTCCAACCCTTCTGATGACATCATCTACCATCCAGTTAGGGAGGCCAAGTCTTCCAGCTCGTCCTCCTCCAACCAATCGGATCATTGTGTCACACGCAGCGGCAGCAGCCCTTTGGCCGTCCCCAGCAGAGGGTAAGTTAGCTTCGGTTTGATATATCTATACCAGCTTTTGATATTTTAGGGAAGTCTTACATAAAATACTTATTTTTGGGGCTTCCCCACTGATGTTTGTGCCTTTTCAGGGGTCACACACTGAATATCTCTTGAAAAACAGTTCTGCGCCACAATGCTCCCTCCACTAAGCTTCCCACTTGACACAGTTTAGTCAAGTTATTGTCAATCCCAGGCACAGAGAACATGTCTATAGTCGCTACAGCCCCCCTGGTGCAATGCTTCTGTAAGAGGAAGGTTCATAAATGGATTCATCATCGCACCGCGCTGGTATTCCCCAATCTGTGAAGGAGGTCTGTGTGGCTCTGACCTGGATTTATTCACCTGAGGACGTTCTGTTGTAATCAAACTCTTAGCTGATGGTCATGAGGCTGAAACAGGTTCTAAAAGGAGCTACTGTCTACAGGAAACGCTGCCATCGAAGTTTGGGTAGATGTTTTTTTGTTTTTGATAGAAGCCTTGATCTTCTTTACTTATCAGAAGCCTCAACTTCCAGCAGGACGGACGTTGGGGTACAGGATGGTTGATCATTCTGTTAGTCCAGACCTAACTAACTGTAAATCTACATCCAGACTTTGAAATTACCGCCTGTAAATGCTCTGCATCTAGAGATGTGTAGCGAGGAATCTCTGTAAGCAGCTTGGAAAGCTCCTGTGCGACATAATTGTTTAAAAATGAGTAGAATGGCTCAACTGATGCTTAAAAAGTATACATGATGTTGGAATGAGAGGTCTGCCATTTAAAGAACAAAGTTTATTCCTTTTTAGCTTTCATTCCATGTCTGTGTTTCAGAAAGCCATTTTTTATCAGATGCAATTTAAAATCTGCCAATTAAACCTTGACACTCTCTTTGGTTGTCATAGATTATATGTGGTAAATCTAATGTTTGCTGTGGGACTTTGACGGGTTCTATAAAATAAATTCTCCAGTGTTTAAGAAGAAGCCACTTACTTTTAGTTTCCTCTGGCTGCGATCAACCCGTTCGCTGCCTCGTGGTAGCTGGTGAGAAGTTGCCTCGTGTTCTGCCAGTGTCTGTCTAACCTTTCTGGTTGTGCTGCCTCTGTGTGTCAGGTTGCCGGCGGAGTTCTCCAGATCGGGCTCCTCCCTGTCCGAGTACGGAAGCTGGCAGATAGTTTCCGGTTGTGGCAGCATAAACGACCACGGGCACTTCTCTCAACCGACCATGGCCTCTGTTTCTTCCAACTCATCTGCCGTCGCCTCTGCCTACGATTCCCCGCTGCCTTTCAGTTTCCAGGATGAAGGGCCCAGTGGACGGATGTAAGTTTCGGCCGGCGGAGACAACATTTTGGGATGCAGTCTGTGTGTGATTCGTTCTGGGTGCTGCGGTTCACAGAATGACAAGAAATTTAGATGCTTTCTTCGAGCTGGCTTTCTTGGTTTTAGCCTAGTCTCACACCGGTGGGAAGGATGGGAGCTTCCTACTCTATTTTACACCTGCCTTTAATCCGGAAGGATTCCTTAGTAGTACATGGACATGACCAGTCAGAACACTAACAGGGTCATTAGGGGGTGTCTCTGGTCCTACCCTCTACTTACCTCCGTGTTTGGCAAGGCAAGTTTATTTGTATGACACATTTTCGTGTACAAGACAATTCGAAGTGCTTTACATAGGAAAAAAGATCAGAAAATGAAACAATAAAATCAACTTTGAATTTAACTGAATTAAAATAAAATAATAATAGTAATAATATTCTCAGGTGCTATATGCACAGTTAAATAAGGCTTTTTTCAGCCTGGATTTAAACAACTGGTTTTGGTCAGAACTCGAGCTGCAGCATTCTGGATGTTCAGAAGCTGTCTTTAGGCCCGTTTAGAAAGCCCAGTGAGGGTTTAGTTTGTTATAAAAACTACACGTAGAGGGCAAAATGTCCAGGCTGTAGATTAGGTGTTTAAAAGATGAAATCTTAGACCACCAGCCCTTTATTAAAAACTTCGTGTCCAAAATCAACACGTTCTAGTCTTGAAACGAGTCTCCCTGAGCTGTAGAACGTCTGTTGAGTCCGAGTCTTGCCTGTGTACGGCCATCCGGACATGTGACTGCCGTCAACTGTCTTGTATGCAATTATGGAACATAGCCAATAAGTGTCCTGAATGACAGTCGACAGCAGCTGGTCGCCGCCATCAACGCTTCAATAACTTACCCGCTATATAGGAATGCTCCGCTTGCCCTCCCATAGCTACTGTTGGCTTCAACATCTGTGAGCTCACCTCAATGCTCTACCCTGCAAGCCCAAAAACAGGTTTCTTGTTTTAAAAGACACAGAATCCCCGTCCTGAGGATTCCATTAAAAAACATTCAGCCTCTCACTGCCCCAGTCCAGCAATATGTTTTTGTATTATTGTAATTCTTGTACCGTTTCTTCCCCTACCGATGTAACACTCTCACTTGTGTCTTCCACTTTTCCCATCTACGTCTGCAGTAATGCCATTCGCCTAAACAGGTCATTTAGTCCTTGTTACTTAACTGTTTAACAATTCAGTTGTCAGCACTTAGCGTGATTGCAAATGTGCACAAAGTAGAGATTATTAGGTTTTATTGATTGGATTCTTAGAAGAAGGCGAAATTAAGACTTTCTTGGTTAATTCTATATCGAAGCGTTTTTCTACACACTTAGAGGACTTGAGTGTTAAATGGATGCACCCCTACCACCATTGGCTCCTGTAAAATACCAGACCTCAGCCTCACGCTAGTGTCTGTAGACTCGAAGGAACTCAAGCAGTACTGAGAGGGGTCAAATGCTTTATGCTGACCGTTTCACACAGGCCCTGCTCTTCCTCTTAGTTCTATAAAAGCTGCCAGGCATCAAGAGCGTAGGTGCCATGCATTTTATTGTTGGTGACCCACCATTTCCCTCCATGCTTCAGGTGAGTTGCTGTGACACTACGTCTCTTTCTTGTGCAGGTGCTCCCTCCCCTCGGAGCGGCAGGCGCGGCTGGAAGCGGTCCGGGAGATCTTCCTGGCGGCGTACAGCTCCACGGTGGGCCTCAGGTCCGCCGCCCCCAGCCCTTCCGGCGCTATCTCCGGCCTTCTGGAGCAGTTCGCCAGGGGGGTCGGCCTTCGCGGCAGCAATGCCATCGTTTGAACTCCTTCCGTGTGACATCTGACCTCTGTCTAGCTTCCGCGTTTCACCTGATCTGGGGCACGATGCATAAAACAGTTTCATGGGCTAAGTGGCAGTGAACACTCAAAATCAGGAAAAGGTCCATGCCACCCCCCCTATAAAACCCATGTTTAATGGAGTCGTAACAATATTTGATTCCATTTCAAATTTTTTTTTTATATCAAGTAGCATTTTTGCTGCAGGGAACAGTGGATATAGAGCAGCAGTGTGGTTCCCTGGACCTCTCAGTGCTTTACACCACAGCGTGATCAAGCTGCCAGGGTTGACCAGAGGCTGAGCTAGAATTGTGTCCTGTAGAAAAACTCCAGGTTTTAGTGGGTTATACTAAACAATCATGAGCCAAGTTTTACTTTTTTTTTTTTTTTTTCCTGCATTTGAAACCGAACCTGGAGGAGAAATTAGAAGAGGGGAAGGCAGAGAAGTAGATGTTGCTTGAAATTTTACTAAACTTTATTAGATTTTTATTTTATTTTATTAAGAGCAAAAATAAAAAGACTCTCACAGCTTCCGGCTAAAGTAAACATCAGTTTTTCTTTATTTTTATGGATTATCTGGAGTCTTCCATCACCGAAACCTGCTGCGTGTATTAACTTCTGCATTATGGTAACTGATAGCAATCATTACCATCAGGGAGGACCTGCAACCTAAACGGCCAGCATTGGTCTAAAGCGATGTTCCCATGTTGGCGTGAAAACATTGTTATGCATCCTGACCTCAAACAAGTGCCAAACATCCCTGCTCAGGTATCTTCTTTCCGTCCTGCAGGTGATCTCACGTTCAAGGAGACAACTAGTTTCTCCTGTGGGGACTGAAAGGGACAGTGAGACGAGCCTTTTTACTCTGTTTACTTCTCTTCTTGATGCTGCTAGTGCGTCCAGCGCCAGTGCAGAGGAGGTCGTTGGCGAAGGCCAGAGGAATAAAGAAATGGCACTTAAACCGCTCTATGAGCAACCTATCAGAACATGTTTTTTTGCTGCTTTAAATCAGATTTTCCTTCAGCTGTGCACTGTCCTCATGATAAAGAAGAAAAAAACAATGAAGGCACAAACAAATTTAATGAAACGTCTAAACTATCACAGTAGAAGAAGCTCAGCCTGATCAACCAGAGGTGAAAGAGCTTGAGCAGGTTCTCCCTGGGTAGCGTCGGTAACTTATGTCCTCGTCTCCCCTGGGTTTCTGCCAAAGCAATCTTTTCCTAGGATGTCCATCATCCCTCCACGTTCTGGGTGAAGTTAAAGCCGACATATTCAAACTACACACGTAGACTTTCTTTCGATACTCTAGGTCTGATCTATTGCATTATTCAAATATAATTTTTCCTCCAGTTCTCTTTGACTATATTCCTAGAAAAAAATGAACTGAGTGACCTGCTGCATGTTTGCCAAAGAACATCGTGATGCAGATGATGATGTCAGTTTGGTTCTTTAGCATCATTGTGTTATAAAGTACAGTGGTCAGAGGTCAGCCTCGTGCAGCCAGGACAGACTCGGTCTTAAAACCTAAATCTATCACCAGTCTTATAATACCTGCTCTAGTTGATGTTAGTTTTTTCTCTTTGTTCTTTCTCCATTAAATCCATTTGATTAGATCCCCAGAATCTTAATAGACACGTAATCACGCTAAGCTAGCGTCTGTTCAATTAAACACACGTTCAGATGCGCGTCCACATGCTAGTCTGGAGAACCTCATAAGTCCAAAGAGCCTTTTGGTGTGATTTGTTGGTTAGCCTCCCTGAGGTCCACCTGGATTGTGCCAGATGGTTCAACCCATAATGTTCATCATCACTGTGCCTCTTAAGGTCGCTTTAAGGAGACTGTTCCACATGGACGGTTCCCGGGTAGACTTGGGCTTTCAATTATGTTTTCTTAGTTTTGCCAGGTAAAGTTTGCTGCTCAACATTGCCTCATTGTGGATGGCTAATATACCTCAGGACCTCAGTTGTGCCTTCATATTAACCGTGGCAACAGTTCCATCATATCCTTGGTCCTTAGGAATAGATTTTTGGTAGTACTCCCAAGTCTTCCAGCCACCCTCATGACACGGGAACACTTCCTTACTGTTCCGTCTTTCAGATTTGTTCGGCAGAGAAATAATACTAAAAATCTATTCACCCAAGTCCGTTCACGTGGAGCTTTGTTCCTATCTGTGATATAATTTGGGAATTTGCTATAAGTCTTGTTTCTCTATTCTGTCAAGGGCTTCATGAATCACGAGGCCGCTGTTAAGGTTAACCACAGACCAATCAGAGTTAAGGTTTGACTAAAAGAGTTGGCTCAGGCCATTTCTGGTTACCGTGCTGTGGTTTGGCTCTTGCTACGAGGAGCTGCTTATTCTGATTCTGTTATTTTGTTCCTATGGCATCACCTCCCTACAAGTCTCTTGGAAGCAGCGTGTCATAGCTTTCTCAAGGCAAACCAGGATTTAGGTGTTTCTATGTGTAGTAACTAAAGAATGAGATTGTTGATACAACTAGTTGTAATTAGGGTGCCTAGGCTCTCTTTTCGAGATGAGGTGAAGATCCTCTGGGGGTGGGGGGGTCAAGAGTGGGGCTGTTGCTTCTCCACATCAAAAGGAGCCAATTAAAGTGGCTTGAGGATCTGGTTAGGATGGACGCCGCTCTGATGAGGTGTTCAAGGCATGTCCTACCAAAGGATGATTCAGGACGCGCTGGAGGAAACATGGAGACTGGCCTGGGAGTCCCCCCAGTAGAGCTGGCTCAAGAGGCTGGTGAGAAGGAAGGCTGGGCTCCTGATTAAACTGCTGCCTCTTAGTTGTTGGTTTTTCAGGGCATCTTTCCAAATGGTTTCACAAAAGGATTTTTTTTAATGAAACTGGCAGGTTAATTGAAACACTGTTTTGTCTTTCTGTTCTGTAAAATGTTAATTTCATTGTACAGATGTTGCATTTAAAAACAAATCTGCCTTTTTTCCCCCTTAGGCTGTATATTTCTTGTATATGTTGCAAGGTTACAGGTCATGAGGAAAGATGTTCTGAACATTTGTCAATAAAGACACCAGACGAAATTATTTGTTGGCCTTCGATTGTTTTTTTTTACTTCTTTAGTTGCTCCTTCATTTATTTAGCTCTAAAATACTTGTTTTGCAACAAACCTACATACAGGGCCTTCCAAAAGTATTTGGCCCCCTTGAACTTTTCAACCTTTTGCCACATTTCAGGCTTCAAGCATGACGATATGAAATAGAAATTTTGATGTGAAAAAACAACAGCTGCAGGTGTCTTGGGGGTATGTCTATAACTTTTGAAGTCTTTGCCCATTCAGTGAGGTTGGATGGAGAGCCTTTTCAGCTCTTTCCACAGATTCTTGATGTGATTCAGGTCTGGACTTTGACTTGGCCATTCCAACATCTGGATACATTTATTATTGAACCGTTCCATTGTAGATTTGGCTTTATGTTTTGGATCAATGTCTTGTTGGAAGAGGAATCTCCACCCCAGTCTCAGGTCTCTTGCAGACTCTGACAGGTTTTCTTCCAGAGTGGTCCGGTATTTGGCTCCATCCATTTGTCCATAAATTTTGACCATCTTCCCTGTCGCTAATGCAAGAAAACAGGCGCACACCATGATGCTGCCACCACCATGTTTCACAGTGGGGATGGTGTGTTCAGGGTGATGACCTCTGTTGACAGGAAACGTACAAAAAGGGCGGAGCAAAGTGGTGGGCGCTCACAGACAGTGTAGTTCCCTTAATTGCTACAGAAATGCTGCCCTTTAATATTATTGAACAGCCGTCATTTCGAAAAATGTTGCAGATGTTTGACAGACAGTAAGAAATCCCCGGGAAAGCAAACATATCACAAACGGCGATTGTCATACATCACTTTTTTGGTTGAATGTAGTTTTTATTTCCATTTATTTTTAATGTTTAGTTTTTATTTAAGTGCATTTTTTGTTAACAGACACTGAGAGTCCATTAATTTATGTTTTTGGTGGTTTTGTTTATTGTATTTACCAGTTTCAGATTTAAGTGTTCATTTGAAAATAAAGTTTACTGATCTTTGACAGGACATAGTTGTAATATTATGTAATTATCATATCAATTTAAAATAGTCTCCAACAATATTATCGTTTATGGCAATAATTTCTGAGACAATTGCTCAGCAAAATTTGTTATCGTGACCGACCTATCTGCATGTTGGTTAGACTTCCACATGCAGCATTGGAATCATCCTTTAACAATTAACTATATAAAAGACTGTGTTTATTAGCCTGCCATTACTCCTCCACTTTCTTTAGGCTCACTTGAATTTACATTTCTGGCAGGAAATCCACTAAATATGTTGGGGATGCTATTGTAAAGGAAAATGAATTTGGGCTCACCCAAAAAACACTTTTTATCTGCTTGATTCTTGATTAATTGGGCATTAGGTAGTGTAGTGGCGTGGAAAAAAAAAGGAACATTCTTTAAAATTTTGCAAGGGATGCAAAACCAAAGTTGCAGCGCTAACCGAAAAGGTAAATCACTATAATATATTTCCACCGTATTTTATAATAACTTTAAAACAAGAATTTAAATCTGCCCTCTCTGCCAAATTATACTTGTTGCAGAACCATAATGTGAGGCCATATTTTGGCTAAGATTGTAAAAGAGTGCTGTCTAATAGATATTTGAACTTGGTGTAATCAAATGGTTTTACTTATGAAATTTGTGCTCACTGATAAAAAGGTTTATCAATTTGACTGTAGGTGGTGCTGTTATACCAAAAGCCTACATTTGGGTGATTTTCTCCACAAGTACTAGTTGTAGACTAGAAGAAATCCCCCAAATGTCTATTTTCAGCCCCATCCAACGTCAGGGACGGATTATTATTGTCCAAAAAAAGTAAGGCCTCAACTGAAAAAAATATAAACAAAGTATAATAAAGATTGTAGAGACTGGGGACCCCGGAACAGGCTTTCCAATTTCTGCCTCAAGTTGAGGACTTTCAGTATCTAGGGTTCTTGTTTTATTGTTTTTTCTTAGTTTTGAGTATTAATCACCTTAATCTGACTCATCATGAAAAACGCTAATTTATCGCTTTTTTACTTTGTAGCTGAGGGTAGGGCTGGGCAATATGAGGAAAATCCAATACAGCAATATCATTTTTCTATATTGCAATACACGATATATATCACGATATGTTTAAATAACCTGCAATGTTGGTTTATATTTTATAGTTCTTAAAACGACACATGGTCATTTATGTTTTTTTTTATCTGTAGACAAAATTAGAATAACTGTAAATATTTTATTGTGACCATCAGTATCACATAAATGTATTTAACTAATGCGCTGTTTTGGTGATAAATACTAGTCCTTAAATAAACAAGACTAAAAAAAAATATTACACCATGCAAGAATCCACAGGGGAAAAAATGGGTTGAAACTGTTATTGTTATTGTGTTTAACAAACAAAAAGTGTAAAACAAACAGTAAAACGGTTGATTCCAGATTAGAAACAAATGATAGTTTTCACGTGTAGTTACAAGTATCTCTGAACCGTTTTCATATGCTGGGAATTTTTAACAATTACCCAGAGGCAGATTCATAACACAAATAAAAAGAAAGAAAAACTTGACTACCAAATTTTTGCAGTTATAAAAACTCAAGGAAATTATTTACATTTGTTTTAAAGAAAACAAAAACAGATCATTTTGATTTATTTTGAGGTACATTCAACAGTAAATCAAACACAATCCTACCAAAATCTAAAAATAATCAGATTGTATTCTATATAAAACAAGGAAAACTCTACAACATGCTCCCCAGTTTAAGCTGTAGCTGACGACCAAAACACTGCAACTTGGTTCTGTCATGGTTTTCATAGCGCCGACCCACAAACGGGAAGAAATCAGGAGACTGATGCAAGTTTCAATATTATCTATAACAAGAAACTGAATGTGCTGGAGGAGTGGTCTTGTCCAGAGGGAAAAGGGAAACGGCATGTGGAACTGGTAGCTTTGGAGGGAGGCAGAGTGGTGAGTGTGGTTTCGGGTTGATAGGAAAACAGTAACTGAGAACAGTCTTACTTTGTGGAGCAGATGTAACCGCCAGGGAGAGGTGAGTGGAAACAAGGAAAAGTCTGGCAGGTGTGTTGACGGTGCGAGAAGGTGAGCCAGGGCCGTGGATGTCCTGTGGATGCGGTGGAAAAGGCAGTGCGGTGGAGAAGGTGAGAGGTGGGGATCCAGTCATGGATGTTTGTCAGATTCTTATTTCTTTGGTTGTAAATGGCGAGGGATCCAGAGATGAATGCTCGAGGAGTACCTGGGTTGAGCACACACGAGAGTGGTTACTAGGGACAGGGGGAGAGCACAAGGAAACAGCTTTCAAAGAATCGCACAAGGAGGTCGCAGGAAGGCTAGATAGTACCATGTAACGGTAAGGATGTGGTGGAGAAACTGGAGATTCACTCCTATTATGCTGCAGGAGATCATCAGCTGTTCCTGCCACATTTGTGAGGAATCACAGGTGTGGGAGGAACAACCAACTTCAGCCTCCAGACTCCCGCTGGTGAGACTCCAAGACAAGAAACACCAACACAAACCACCGGCAGAACTGCTTCCTGACGGTCTCAGTCCTTCAGTCTAGTTTCTTTCATTATATTTGTATTTCATACTTTATATGTCAAGGGGCTTTGGCAAAAAATAAACAAGTTTTATCTGATACACAGGTGCTTTATTAGACGTTTTCTTTGGTGT
Source organism: Orestias chungarensis (assembly GCA_032876305.1). Lineage (NCBI taxonomy): Eukaryota > Metazoa > Chordata > Actinopteri > Cyprinodontiformes > Cyprinodontidae > Orestias > Orestias chungarensis. The sequence continues at coordinate 39,429 of JAVLVB010000347.1, forward strand.
GCGAAGAGACGATAACATACAGAGGTTATAATAAAGTATGCAGCGTATGAGCTCTTAATGGTGAAATAAACTCGTACAGCTACATTTAATGGTGATGGTTTTAAGACACATTTCTGAAATTCCGTTGGACATCAAAAGCCTGGTGCCCATGGACGAGCTTGGCAGGTGGCAGAAGTTTCTAGGGACAACGAAAAAAAGGGAATCAAGAAGAATCAGTTTAATTATTTAGCGGCAATTTATAACAAATGTCTCAAGGCAAGAAAATCAATTAAAATCAAAGATGCATCATAAACAAATCAGTTTGAAAAAGTTTCCAATCTAAGGAACCCCAGCAGATTCCATCGAGTTTCTGCTGAAGTCTCGGCCCTCTCGGCCGAGTCTGCTTACACAAAGCATAACCACAAGGAATTTATTACAGGAGGGCTTGGAGATACTGAATGAGACGATGGGCCTGGGCCCACCCATTTTAGGCCTGGGCCCACCCTCGGATTCAGCATTAGTTTTCATTCTAGCAGTTCATCAGCCTGAAGAAAGCTTTGAGTCAAAGCTTCACAACCAATCAGCAGCTTCTACCCCACGTGTTGAGCCTAGCCACAGGCTGCATCGTCACCAGCAAGTGATCCAATGAAATGAATGACCAGTGTTGCCAACTTAGCGACTTTGTTGCTAAATTTAGCGAGTTTTCAGACACAACTAGCGACTAATTTTCAAAAAAGCGACTACCGACAAATCTAGCGACTTTTTGAGGCGCTAGTAGAGACGTTTGGGGACTAAAAAATGCGTCCAACAATAGTCTGGATGATATGTGAAAGCTGTTCCTAGGCCATTCTTCTGAAAGCGTAGCGAGTCGCTGTCCTCGCATCCGCAAAAAAGCACCAAAACAGAGATATTTTGCTTTTGAAGGAATAGAGTTGTGCTGGTTCTGTGCTCTGTTTAGTTCTTAGGTTATCCACTAGAGTGCTGCAGGAGGTCGGTTGAACATGTTAGTTCCTGTGGTTACATTTGTGATTGCTCACAGGTGTTATTCATTTGCTGATCAGTACAGCTGTTTAAGAGGATTTCTTCCCCAGTCATCCAGAGCCTGGTAGTTTTCCTCTTATGGTTCCTTGTGCGTTTGGACTCATTGCATTCTGCAAGCTACCATCATGCAAGTTACCTGTGAACATCAACCCCTGGACTTAACTGCTACAACTGGTAAATGCTCCTCCACCTCTTACACTTCTCCACCAGCGTCCACACTGACTGTCTGCCCCAGCACTATTCTTCTTCTTCTTCTTGTTGGATTTTATTGGCGGTTGGCAACAAACTTATAGTAGCATTACCGCCACTTACCGGTATGGAGTGTGGTTCGTGATGGTCTATAAATAAATACTATATATCTCCGGCTTCCATTAATTAGATCTAAGCTGGTTCTCAGTTCCACCTCATGTTGGAAGAACCCCTGGATTCAGAACCACAAAACATCTTAGATTTCTCAAAGATGGTCCACCCTCCCTGGTGGACTGCACACGTCTTTCCTAGGTCCTGGTTCTCTACGTTGCTGCCCCCTGATTCTGAATCTGTTGCTGTCCCCGTATTTCATTACCTATACCCAAACCATTGTTTCATAAATGATCTTTACTGGTTAATGTGTCTCCTGAGTTGCTTCCTGCATGTGGGTCAGACAATTGACTAAAACCATGACAGTGCTGTTGTTCAAATTGAGCAGAATAATTTGACAATTATTTCCTCCATTTGTTTTTTATTTTGATATTTAGTATTGACCTCAGATATTAAACATAGCGGTGCACCTGTTAAAGGCGGCCTGTGGATGAAAGCCTCAAAGTTCAGAAAGACAGGTCTGATGGTGCTCGTCTAGTGAACTTAACCGGCGCGACATGGCTAAAGTTCATGAGACATGCGCTATGAAATATGATGTCCCAAGCCTGTGGCCCCGCCACTCCAAAGGGAGCATTTTTGGAAAGAGGAAAAAAGAGCTAGTTTTTAGGAAATTAAGTGAGGTTTTAAACTGCTTTTTGCTAGCGGATCTATTCTTAACCAATGTGCAGTCCTGGCTGGTTCTAAATGACAGCTGCTCTCTCAACTACCTGGTACTGTGTACTGTTGAATGTTTTCACACGGTACTGCAGGTACACTAACCCCTGCACTTAACAATTTTATTTCCACAAGAGATATGCGATTGGGTAAGTTTTTAGTAAAGAATTTCAGTAAAATGTGACTTTTAAAATGACTAGGTTTTGCTGCTGTAGCTGGTAGCTGTCCACATTTGTTAATCACCTATGATCTTTAAAAAAAAATAAAAATTCAGAAACCTTTTGGATATGGTCACATTCTCAAAGTCAGATCCAGGTAAACTTCCAGTGTCATATTCAATGACCCTAGAAAAAAAACAAGCACACTACCAACAAGAAAAGGTGGTTGGTACTTAGCTACAATGTGTATGAAAGAACAACTTAAAAGGGAAATATTTAGGCGAAAACCTAAAAGTATGAACACATAAAACATTTAAGTTCTACTTTCAAACAATTGTGTAATTGAACTTTTTAAACCCAATAACCCAGCCCTCCTCTCAGAACTTTACATTTGGCACTACTGTCCCTTTAATATGATGTAATATGATAATAAGATAATAAGAGAAGATGGTGAAGAGGAAGTAAAGAACTGAGAAGAAACAATTAAGGGGAAATCCAGAGATATTTCTATAACAGTATTTGGGGGACAGTTAAGTGGACTGGGAGGTTGAGTGAAGTAAAAGAAGAATAAGGAGCAGTCTCAGTAGTTGAGTGGTAAAATGGCGCCCGGGAGAAGTGAGTGAAATCTGGGTTTGTGGGAGCGAGTTAATGAGTACACCCACAGCTGGCTGGAGAATCAGGCGGCTTGAGCAGAGCTAGAAGTAAAGGTCATGCAGAGTGGAGTGGAGATGAGGTGCAGATTAAAACCTGTAGTAAACCAAAAATCTTCTCACAATGTAGCAAAGAATAGGGCCTACGTGTGAAAAAGATCTGAAAAAAGTTTTTCTTGGTGTCATGTTTTACATCCAATAAAACTGTTGTGATTCAAGATGACCTATACGTCTTATGGAGCTTTTTGGGATAATGTTGGTAACATAAATGGGCTTAACCTGACATGAGTACATGATCGTATTACAAAGGTTTGTTGTGGTCAGTGTGATTAAATATTTATTCAAATGTATTCCCAAAGGTTTAGTGGAAGTATTTGTTGGATTAGGGACCCAAACAAATAGCTAAAATTAATTAATACTTTAGAAATCAGAGTGAAAATGGCTTTTGGCATACAGCCAATCTGTGCAAAGAAATGAATGCTGGTCCTGGTTTGGCTACTTTGTAAACACCAGCCTTTAGCATGTGTAGTAGCGTAACATCTAGGTATTTTAGCTCTCAGAGCTAAATTTCCTATAAGTTAACAGTTATGTTCCACATAAAGATATCAGAAAATCTCAAAATCTCCAACTTCTAGGAGGCACACTGCTCGGATGACTAGAGCATAGGGTTGCCAACGGTACCTTGAAAAATTGAATCGTCCTGTATTTAGAAATAAAAGCATCGGTCCTGTCTTGAGTAGAAAAAGGAATGCAACTTGTCCTGTACTACTCTACTCTAACGACTGCACCTCTACGGACCCAACAGTGAAACTCCTAAAGTTTGCAGACGACACTACGATCATTGGACTAATCCAGGATGGAGACGAGTCTGCATATCGACAGGAGATTGATCGGCTGGTGCTCTGGTGCAGGCAGAACAACCTAGAGCTGAACACACTAAAGACTATAGAGATGACGGTGGATTTTAAAAGGAAACCGTTGACACTGCTTCCCATCACCATATTCAACAGCACTGTGTCTACCGCGGAGACCTTCAGGTTCTTGGGAACTACCATTTCCAATGACCTAAAGTGGAAGGACAACATCAACTCCATTCTCAAAAAGGCCCAGCAAAGGATGTACTTTCTGCGTCACCTGAGGAAACACGGTCTGCCACAGGAGCTGCTGAAACAGTTCTACACTGCAGTCATTGAATCTGTCCTGTGCACATCCATCACAGTGTGGTTTGGTTCAGCCACAAAACAGGACAGATGCAGATTACAAAGAGTGGTGGATAGAGCAGCAAAAATCATAGATGCTCCTTTGCCCACCCTCCAGCACTTATACAAATCAAGGACCATAAACCT
>JAVLVB010000347.1:43716-54721 GCA_032876305.1 Orestias chungarensis
CCCTCTTGCAGGCGCTACAGAGCCCTGAACACAAAATCAAACAGACACTGTAACAGTTTCTTTCCAAATGCCATCAAACTTATTAATAACAAAAACTAAACTGCTGTTTACTGTTGTTTACATGCCACACTGCACTTTATACATGCCGTATAATACTGTAACTGCACCTTAACTATTTATCTTACACTAGTTTTATATTCTCTGTACATATGCAAACTCTGCTGAACATGTAAACTTGTATATTGTCTACATAGTCTTGTTGTATATTGTATGCTGTAAATTGTAGAGAGCTAACAACAGCCGGAAACAAATTCCTTGTGTGCGTAAACATACTTGGCGAATAAAGCTGATTCTGATTCTGTATAGAGTCAAACAATTATGAATAAAAAACTAATGGAAAATGAAAAACGGCATGTTAAATAGAAAATTTACGGTATAATTGATCCCGCGCCATATCCTGCGTTGTGATCAATGAGCCGACAACACATTCACATACATGTTAGACAATCCAGAATAAGCTCATCCTATTGGTCGAGCCAAGTGTCGCTCAAGGAAAAAAACAAGAGAGACAGGAGAAGACAGAGATGTGGTCACAGGGTAGCTAGGATCACAGGAAGCAAAGAGAACTGCACAAGAAGTGAGTAGTCATATTTTAGAATTCAATTTTCTTCCACCTAGATTTTAGTTCTATTAATACCAAAGCAAAGACATCTGTTTGACATTATCAGCAATTATTAGGCCTGTCTGCCTCCATTTCTACAAAGAAATGAATGAAATGACAGAGCTCAGTAAGAGGGACTTTAACTAATGTTTTCTTAGTGTGAGCTGTAAGGAAATTCAGATGGATAAATGCATTTATTGTATGTGTTTAGGTGGAATGTGGTCCTTGAGGACTGTCTATAGACATATGTGTAAAATTGTTGTAAATAGCTGAAACATTTTTATTACCAAAATTAAATTGCCAGAGACTCACTCTGGAACTATCAAGTTAATCTGTAGGAGTTACAACCTGTCGGCTGCTTCTTCAATAATGCACCTATCTTTTAAATTTGATTAAAAGTTTATTTACGCCAAACAAAGTCATGTTAATTTGTATGGCAACATTTATTCAAAAAAGCAGTTCAAAGTGTATTAAATGATAGAGAATATAATACGGTAATCTTTGGGAACAGAAAACAATCATGATCTGTATTTATGGTTTGCTTTGTGTTGAGTATATCCACCAATGATAAAAAAACAAACATCTTCAACAAACTGTTTGCACCTCTCCTTGGTTTCAAAGCAACAATGTGGTTATTTGACAACAGTTTAGGAAAAGTGAACATTACATTTGCCATCACTGAAATCATTAAAATTATTCATTATCTAACATCATGAAAAATGCACTTAGTGTATCAGCAGTTTTCTGGAAGTTTTTTCCAGTATAAACACTAAATCTTCCTTCATGTGGTTCTGGGGACCTGAGTAGTCTAAGGTTAATAAAGCGACAACAGACCTTTAATGTTTTTTTGCCGCAAAGCCATTCAGTGATTCTAAACCAACAAAATTAAGTCTATTCTTTGAGCTACAGAGACCCAATGTAAAGAGTTTAAAACTGGTGTGATTTGGGCTAGTTTTGTAGTTTTATTGAGAATGTGAGCAACAACTCTCTGGAGAAAAACTTTTTTTAGCCCTTGAAAACACTGTTGCACTTGAACTAAAGATAAATGTATTGCTAGGGTTGTCAAGCTCTTGCTTGGATATTAAGTATTTAATCCTAAAACTGTTCTTTAGATCAAAGCAGGCTGACTTTACAATTATCTTTAAGGGTCTCTGAACGTTCAGATTTTCTGCCTTGATACACCATTAAGCAGCAAAAGCATTGCAAAGGTCTATTGGAATTTTTCTTATCATAAGTTAATCAGTTTCTTAAAGAACTCACCAAATTTTACTGAAAATTGCCCCACTCAGCATGGCAGGTTGGGCAATCTATCAGGGGAAAACAGAGACAGACAAGACAAAGAACAATACGCATGCACATTGACAAACAAGGAATATTTAGAGAATCCAATTACCCTAACAGTCATCTGCTTGGACTGTGCAAGGAAGATATCCCATGCATGCACTGACAAAACATGCAAACTCCCTGCAGAAAGACCCCAAGGTGAAATTAAACACACAGCCTTCTTGCTTTAAAGTTTAGCCCACTACACATTGAATTGCTTTTTTGTTGATTAGCAATAATTTTTTCAAGGATTTCAGATAAAAAAGGAAGATTAGATATGGGTCTGTAATTTATTAAGTTTTCTTGATCAACAGAAGGTTTCTTAAGTAGGGGTTTTATTACAGCTACCTTAAGAGCCTCTGGTACATAACCATTCACTAATGACAAATTAATCATTTCCAAAATGGGGGTAATAATAATAGGAAATACTTCTTTAAACAATTTTGTCGGGATTGGATCCAACATACAAGTTGAAGGCTTAGATGAAGAAAGTATTTTTGAAGTTATATTGGGCAGTCAGTTACAGGATGTTCTAGGTTCAGGGAAGAGTTGATGAAGGTAGAAAATATCAATCTATTCCCTTCCTCCTTATCCAAAGTCGGGTCGCGGGGGAGTCAGCTTAAGCAGGGAATGCCAGACTTTCCTCCCCTCAGCTACTTGGAAAGGTTCATCCGGGGGAATCTCAAGGCAATCCTAGGCCAGCCTATAAACATTGTTTCTCCAGCTTGTACTGGAGAAACAATGTCCCCTCCGTGTGGGACATTCCCGGAACACCTGACCAGATGCCCGAGCCACCTCAACTGACTCCTCTTGATGTCAAGAAACAGGGGCTCTATTCTGAGTCCTGCCCATACACTGAGCTTCTTACCCTATTTCGTAGGGAGAGCCCAGACACCATGGGGAGGAAACTTATTTCTGCTGCCTGTATTTGATTTCAGCCATGATCATGAATGAAGGTAGAAACACAGATCAACCGGTAAATTGAAAGGTTTTTGACTCAGCTCTCTTTTCACATTAACAGCCGATACACCAGAAAAGATAACATTACACATCCTAAGATTTAGCTTCTGCTGGCAAGGATCAGAGCACCAGGATCCCCTCTTTTGGGGATACGACCCCTATCAAAATACACCTGGCCTCTTAGGCCCCTCCCACAGGTGGTGAGCATGCTCTTTAGGCTCTGCTGATGGGTGGAAGCCTGTCCACCAGGCCAACGCCAGCGTGCCCAACCTCAAGTCCTTGCTCCAAAGTGTGACTCGCGCCCGGGCAAGAAAACACTCTTTCAATTGCAGTACTCATTTTGGGTGGTCCTTCTAATCTGTCACCTAGGACCTGATATATTAAAACTCTGACAACGTAGCTTATAAATAAACATAAATGTAAATAAAACCAGGTTAAAGTCTTTATTTTTTTAAAGACACAAGTCTGTCTGTCTTGGTTGATGGAAGAACATAATGGAACATTAAATGATACCAAAAAATTTAGAAAAGGGATAATCATCTGCTTTACACTCAGCAGGGGTGAGGCCTAAACAACAAATCTAGTCCAAGGTTTTTATGTGAGTAGCAAAATTAGCAAATCTGTAAAATACTGAGCTTTCAAGGCAAACTAAAAAGTAATTGGTAAGTCTAAGATTGAGATTGTCAATATGAATATTAAAATCTAATGAAATAACTGTAGGTGAGCAGACAGATTAGTGTGGAAAGCAGCAAAAATCATTTAGAAAGTCTTTGTGAGGTCTAGTGGAGCAATAAAATGTGACAATGATGGTGGGAGGGGGATCAGACAGGTGACATAAAATGCTCTTGAATGGTTTGACCATAGATACAAAGGAAAGACCTTTAATTTCATAGAGTATATTTGATACATGCCCCTGCCATAATCTGGAGGAAATCAAAATGTCGTAAAGGTAAACAAATATTTTTGCTCAACTGATAACTGGTTTGAGAATACACTAGAACATTTATTAGGGTTAACAAGGAGCTCAACAAAGAAACACGTCAGTGGTTACACAAGGAGCACAGGAGGGCTTGCGTTGTACTATGAGAAGGTAACAATCAGTCAATGAAAGTCTGCAGGAATGCTCCTCTTATGCTGCTGGGGTAATCATGGGATCTTACTACACCTGTGAGGTAATCAAGAGGTTTGGCTAGAGCAGCAGACTGGTGTCAGACTCCTGACGCCCTCTGGTGGAGATTTAGAAGAAACCACACCAATACAACCAGCCACAAACCCCATTTTCTGACACTGCTAAGTCCTATGTCTGTTCAAATTCCTGTGTTATTTTCCCCCTGATATTATATTCTAATCTTAAATACTGTTTTTAATTGACTGTAAGTGAAGTAAAGTTATGTAATATTGCACAAGATAGTCCAAAGTTCTGTACATGATAAAAATGACATTACAATTACACAATAAAGTGAAGTAATATAAGGTTGCAATAAAGATTATAAACAATCCGTGTTCCACTTAATATTAATTAGGGGCACCTCTATTTGTAGCCTTGAATTAAAAGTAGTTGGTGTTTCATCAGTTTTAAAGAGAAAGTTATATTGTAAAAAGTTCATTTTAGAGCTGAAAAGCATAAAAACTGAATGCTGTTTAAACTAAACTAGAAATGGATTAAACTAGAACCAGAAGACCTGAGTAGTCTAAAAAGCTATTTGCCATGATCTGTGTTTTTGGTTCTCTTTGTGTTAGTAATGTAATGTAAGTAGTGAATAGCCATTCTATTTTGCAATCATAGTTCTCATAATCCTGTTTTTTTTGTTGTTAGAGAAGAGAAACCTTTTTCAGTATATGCAGTGAGCTTTTATAGTTCAACATACAGGTCGTTGATCTTATGGGCTGCATTAGCAACTTAATATTAGGAAATATTGTACCCAAAATCCCTAGCCTATCTGGAATCCTAGTTGTCTTTTGCCGTTTAAACCAAAAATAATCCCAATAACAAGGTAATTGAATCATAAATGGTAATTGAAGGTAGTAAATGAGCTAAATAACACACTCCAGACTGATCAGCAGGTAGATAAGGATATGACCTATTTCCACACACCCAACCTATGTTCTTAGGACACGAATACCCATCTCTGCTAGGAAAAGTAACCCGGACTGCAGTTAAGTTACCTGCACCACCGTAGTTTATCTCCATCTGACTGAGCTGTGGGAAAGATCGCCTCCACCAGCCTTCCAGGTTAACAATCAGGGAAAAAGGTAGGTAGAGTGTAAGCTAGTTAAGGGGGACATGTACTAATAGTTGTTGGTTATCAAAAGGATGTGGATCAGAGAACATAACTGTCATTTCTCATTTTCCTTAGGGTCTGAAATAAGTAAAAATAAGTGTAATGATGATAACCAATCCCAAAACCCTCCTTGGAGCTGCATGTTAAGCTTAGCTGCAATGTGGAATTCCCTTTCTTCTGTTATGCAGCACAAAGGAAACAAAAGTAACGAACAAAAAAATAAAAAGGAATTAAAATAAATCCTGCTGCTTCTCCAGAGTGGCTTCTGTGCTTCAAGCTGCTCTGATGCCTTTCTGGTACAGGTGTGCAGTGGTTTGTCCTTGAATGCTTAGCACTGGGTAGCACGGATCCAAGTGTTCCTTCCTTGGACCTCTATGGTGGTGTGGATCACCAGCAGGATCTGGAATGGACCAATTCTTGTCTGTCCAATGGCTCCTTCTGGTACCTCGCATCAGGAACCACTGTCCTGGCTAAAACTGGTGCAGTGGTTTGTCAGCCTCCAGGGATAAGGCAGCTTTTACGGTCTGATGAGAGAGAGACAGAAAATGGGACAGAACTTTTCAATATTCTAACATGAATGCTCAAAGTGATCAATTGTCAATGTGCGGAAGTTAGTACTGGGTCATCCCCTGGGGTTTGAAGTCCTCTTAAAAGGAATCAGATTAGCTCTGGATTAGCTCTCATCTGCATGTACATAAGAACCAGAAAGAGAGCTTTTGGCCAACACAAACCTGTTTCTTCATAACATTTAGCCATTTATTTTATATTGGCATTTTCCCTTTTTACAGCTCCCCAGGAAAGGTCAACACACGCTGAATGACTGCTGAGCTTAGCAGACCCAGGAAAACAGCAGCCTTGTTTTTCCCCCCTTGTCCTGTTCAGCATCATTGCTAGTAGAATGGGTTTCTAGCTGTCAAAGTTGTGCTTAACAGATTTGCTTTTTCAAGGGAGCCTTTAAAAATATAGAGCCTCTGTTGCCACCCATTCCTTGATTATTTAAGTGTTATGTCAATTCTTAAGATAAACATGAATGAGGGGTGGGGGTAGCACAGAGTAAGAAAGGAACATATACACAAAGCAAAATTAATACACAAATTAAAATAAACACAACAAGAAAAGCCGACAACCAGCTGCTACGAAATTGCTTCTGAAGCATCCAAGGGGAAACTCTGAGGAGACCATGACTAATAACTGTGGAGACATTAACTAGCAAACAACATAGACAGAAAGATAGGCAGCAAAAAAATGGGAAAACTTGATGGTATTAGTACACAAATCCGTACAGGTAACATATTGTGATCTCTACAGTGTGTGATTGCGGGTTAGCATGCAGAAATTGTGATGCAGGTCTTAGATTAATTATGCTTAGCCATGGGTATAGAGGGCCACTGCCGCCCCCTCCAGATGCCCAGAGGGAGAAACTAGTCAGCCCACCACAGGAACATTACACACCCACCCAGTGGGCAACAGAGGGGCTCCGGGGCAGAGTAGAGCCCCAAAGGCACAAGGAACAGCATCCTGCCAGGCTCAGGGCCCCCAAGCACCTGAAAGAGGCGGGACCCAGTACACAGCCCACACGGCACACAAGAGAGATGGGCAACCCCAGACAGCCAGCAGAGGCAGACCAGGACATGCTCCAGCGCCCCCAGCAATTTACCACAGGGTCTAGTTGCAGGCAAGTGCAGCAGCGAGCAGTGAGAGGGGGCAGAACATGGCCGTCCATACAGGAGTCGCATGGGAAGGCCAGAGGACACCCACACTCACCTACACCCACAATCATACTCACTCATCCGCTCACTCACTCACTCACTCACTCACTCACTCACTCACTCACTCACTCACTCACTCACTCACTCAGTCACAAAAGGATAAACAAAAGAAAAGAAAAACAAATACAAAATATAAATAATTAATTAATAAACAAACTAAATAAAGGCCGCACACCAACAGGACACCCAACTCCAGGCAGCTGCCAGCAAACAGGGGCGCAGGAAGACCCCTCCCTTCAGGCTCCACAAATTTGAGCACTAGGATATTATTAAAATGGTAGGGGAGCGGATGTGAACAGTTGTATGCCACTGTTTGCAGGCTGGAAAGCTCCTAATCAGACCTACACCAAACCAGGTCCCCTTAGTGTCAGGAGATGCCAAGAGCCGGGTTCCTAGCAGAGCAGTGTGGTCCCTGCCTCCCGCTGCCGCACAGCTCCCTGCCCCCAGCAGCCCTGCGTGCATATAATTGTGTGATATGTAAATGTTACTAAGGTGCTATAACGAATGAGGGGGAGGTGTGCTGCAATGGCCCACTTCATCCCACCCCAGGAATCAACCCCCCCCAAAACGACCCTGAATGTATGGATGAGTGTTGTGGACTTAAACCAGAGAGGAGAGGGGTGTTGGGGTATATAAGACCGGAAGCAGAGGTTCTGGTCCTGAATGATGGGACCAAATGGTCCAAGAAGGCAACCCCATCTCCTAGAAACAACCAGGGGGCAGGAGTTGCCAAACCCTGCCCGGCCCAGGGTAGCCATGTCCGCGACCCGAGAGCAACAACTGACCCAAGACACCACCCACCGGCCAACTAAGAGGTGTCCGGGGAGAAGAGAGAGAAAAGGAACAAAACTATGCATACACCCTTATTGGGAGCATGGGTCTAGGTCCATGCACCCCCAGCCCCCGTGGAATCCTGTGGACATAACGGAGACCCTAGAGCACCCTGCCCGTGTCTGTAGCAGCCCCCCCCCCTCAGGGAAACCTAGTCACCCAGTAAAATACTGGGAGCCGCCACCCCGGGCCCCAGAGAGACCCCATCCACCACCGCGCAGCAGCACCACCCACGGGTCACCAAGCCTGACCACCGGACTAGATATATGATGCACCCACAGGGAGTCACCCAACCTCCGGAGCCAGATGTCCCTCAAACCCCAAGATGACCCCACAGCCAACCCCTTAGCCACCTACAGCCAGCGAGACACTGACCCACCGATCCTGCTAAGTAATGGAAATAATCAGAGAGGACGAGAGATTGCAGGTATTAGTCAGCTGATGTTTTGAGGAGGCAGACATTGTTTTGATACTGAAGTGATCTAACAGAAGGTTCCTGAACTGATCAATACAGAAGTTTTCCAGGTCAGGGAAATAGTTTTCTTTGCAATACATAAGGCAGTGAGTACTATAAGTAATTAACTTGTTACTTTGCTGTTGCTGCCCAGGTTTCCCAATAAACACAGCGGGGTCTGCTGGAATATTACATCTAAACCACACTGAGAGATCCCGACAAACCTCAATGCAGAATTTCTGAACTGGTGCACAGGACCACAGAGCATGCATATAATCATCAGGTCTGTTATCTGTGCACTCTGAGCAGATATTAGTATGTTTAAGACCCACTTTGAACATCCTTTGTCCTGTATAATGCATTCTGTGAAGATTCATTATGTATGTAAGCAATATTCCACTGTGCTACAATGTTAACACAGGTAGTTGTGCAAAAGAAATTAAAAACAGTGCAAGAAAGTGAAGAGAAAAACCAAAAGACAGGCAAAAAACATACCCAAAACAATCAACATTATTATAACTTACATTACAGATTGTAAGACAGACAATGATTTAACCCATTATTTTATTATTTTATCAGAACTTGTTTTAAGTTTGTACATAACCTATATTTACATAAAAAATATGGGCTTGTGTGGATGCAAATAACCTGATGTTAATACAGACAATACAGTTTTGCTCTGGTTGCAGTAAAGTTGTCCAATTATGAACAATTACTGATCGGGAACAGGACTGCATCTGTCCAGGATCTCTCTGAGAAACTAGTCGCTCAGCTTGAAGAGCCGAAATTTGGCCACCGTCAGTCTTGGTCTGTGGCTATCAAAGGTGATGCTTTTTAAGGTGTCCTCTCGTAACTTTAGCTGCCTTTGAATAGTCTTTAACTACTGACTACGGGTCCTCTTCAGCCTGCCCTGAGATTCCAGCGAACGGCAGGTTGTCTTTCATACTGCAGGCTTGCAATCAATCAATTATACATTCTTAAATCTTTTTATTTTCTTCTCAGAGTCGGCTCATTACTCTCTGTGAAGGATTTCTACAACTCTCAGGGTGGTGTTCAGCCAGCGACTGCACCTGCTGCTGGCTGACCCCAAACACTTCTGTAAGACCTGGAAATACCTCTGCAAAAACCCCACCAGATGGGCATTGAGGCAAGAAAGTTTATTGTCTATGTAAATAAGGATGTCTTCTGTTTCCTTTCCAGCTGGAGAAGTAACTCCAGGTGATTCTTCGTTGCAGCTTCTTTTGGAGCTTGACTGTGTTTTGCTGGATGCTGGAGTGTGGCTGGATTTCCCCATGAAGATTATGCCAAAATACTTGTCTATATATTCCTTTAGGCCATAAATGTCTTCCTCACTGTCCTCCAGACTGATTCAGGAAAGATACTTTTTTGTTATTTTTTTCTAATTTCCTTATTGAATCTGGCAAAGTATAAATTAGATATCACCTCAGATGTGCAGCGTGTTTTTTTCAATTTTGCTGGAAGTCTCACAGAATCTCACGATACTATAGCATACTCATGAAACAGCAGCCTTTTAACGCCCTCTGAGGAGAAAAACAAAGAGCAACAAAAACACACTCAGCCATCGATCTCCAATACCTGACAGAAGTGAAAGTCATTGCCTCTTCTGTTAAAGTAGATTTGATCTATACAGAAAGTTTGAACGAGGATGATACTGTTTTTCAGCCTAACCTAAAAGACTGTGATGTTATCCAACTTGCGGTTTGCAGTTGAAGCAGTTAATCATAGATTTTTGTAAGTTGTTCAATGACAGTTTATCATGTACTCATTTAATTCAGAATGAGATGGATGTAGTAAATCCACACCCCATCCCTTAGCATCAGATCATGGTTCGCCAGAGAAGAGCAAATGTTTGTGGTCAGAAGTTCAGTATCTTTTGGAAAATGGATTTGCTAAACCATCTCGTTCCAGTTGGGCTTTGCCATATATGCTGGTTCATAAGCCTAATGGTTCTTATAGATTCTGTACTGATTACACAAAACTGAATAGCGTCACTAAACCTCACTCTTACCCATTTCCTCGGATTAAATTCTTTGTTGATAGTGTTGGGACTGAAAGGTTTGTGAGTAAATTTAACTCACTCATCAGGAACCCTTGTCTGCTTTAGGCCAAGAATTTTCTCCCTTTACTATACCATATGGATAAATTTGTATTACTTTAATGAGTTTTTGTCTTCGGAATGGACCAGTGATCGATGAACCAAGTGGTCGCTCGGGTTTGCCTTTTACTTATGTGGTATATGGGTCTTTAACATCAGTAACATCAGCAGCCTTTTACCATCTTTAAAACATTGCCAGAATCAGAGGAATAGTCTCTAAACCAGACCTAGAAATACTTATCCATGCTTTTATCTCTAGCAGGTTAGACTACTAACCTGCTAGAGGCCTGCTCACTGGGCCTGCTCACTGGGCTTTCTAAACGGGCCTTAAGACAGCTTCAGAACATCCAGAATGCTGCTGCTCGAGTTCTGACCAAAACCAGGAAATATGACCGCATTAGTCCAATTTGATTCTTGATAATCAAATTGATTTGCTTTGTCTCACAGAAACCTGGCTGCAGCATGAGGATTATGTTAGTATAAACGAATCAACTCCCTCTAATTATTCCAACTTTCACATTCCTCGAAGTACTGGGAGAGGTGGAGGAGTAGGAAGCATTTTCCAATCAGGTTTATTAATTAATCCCAGGCCAACTAATAGTTATAGTT
>JAVLVB010000347.1:58186-68701 GCA_032876305.1 Orestias chungarensis
TGACTCTCATTTGGTAAAATTGAGTAATGTTTTGGAATAATAGGATTAGTTTGGTCATGAATGAACAACCAAAAATAATTATTAAAGGCAAATAACAGAACTGTTAATGTAGGTTAAATGAAATAAAATTTAACACACACACACACACACACACACACACACACACACACACACACACACACACACACACACACACACACACACACACACACACATATATATCTTTCGATGGGTTTATGAAAATAGCTCAGCAGCAGGATCAGATTAGTAACTGAGTTTTATTGGGATGGAGAAAGATGAAAAGAAAAGAAAAGTCACTAACCTTCTCCAAATCCACAGATGTTGGGGGTAAACTGAACTCCTCTGCTATACTTATGTCAGAGCAGAGCTGAGCAATAACGTAACTGAGAGTTTTGAGACCGGAAAAGCTGAATGGAAACAGTGCACGCTCATTGTGTGGGGGCATGGCTTCCTTGGGGACCAGCAGAGTACGACAACCTGGAATCAGAAACAGAGTCAGAGCCGCTTGGTAAGATTTCAACAGAAAATCCTGAGGGCGAGGCAGAAGATGCTAATCAGGGGGCAGAAACGAGATCCGTCTCCAAAAGGCAGAAAGCATTGAGTAGTCCGGTAGGGCAAAGTCTTACAACCAGAATATTATTATGGATGCTGACACCCATTCTTCATCTGCTGAATAGAGTGGGTTAGTGCAGTGCATTGTGGGATTAACAGTTTTTATATCAGGCTTCATGTTTCTTGTAGTTCCGTCTATCAAAGCTACTTTCAACAATATTTACTGGTTCTAATAATAATATTTTTTCATTTAATCTTAATTTCCCTACCCTAAAAACTGTTATTAATGGAGAATCCGGACGTAATTTAAATCTGGAAAGTGGTAATAATGTCACTGGCATGACTGAAATTTGTTTATCTTTCTTTCTTTCTTTCTTTCTCTTTGTGTTCAACCTTTCTGTGAACATGCTCAACTTTCATCACATATAAAAGACCAATAGGATTGACAACACTTTTGTTGGCTCAATCACCAGATTTTAGCATGTTTGTGATCGATCTATCATGGCAATTTTACATACTCTGTAACAGTGTTAAGGCTCACTGGCCTGGTGGGCCTACAGGCTGAGGGAGCGTCCACAGTAACCTCTACCTTTAATAGCTAATGTGCATTCAGTCTGTAGAAAACTGAATGATATCATGGCTAGACTTCAGTTCCAACATAAAATCAAAGGGACTGCAGTCCCTAGATAATGCAGATACGTCTTACCGTCATGTGTTGTGCAACAAGAGGTAAGAGCTTTCTACATCCATGTTATACACAAAATAGTCACTAAAGGGCATTTTTTTATCCTGAAAGGTAAACAAAATTTCTACTGAGGACCCGAAAGTTCAGCTCGACCCAACAACTAAGCCAAAAAAGTGTTATTAAAACCTGTGTTTGTGAATCAGTAGGAAATCCCACATGAATCACAAACCTCAGAGGGGCAGACAACATTTTAATCACCTGTAGTTTGTCTAGCTGACTCACTAGAACTCAAATGAAAAGCTTCTAACCTCCTCAGAACTTGTGGGGAATCTGGGATACTGAATTGGGGACTAGAAAGGCTGGGAGCAGATGTATGACGGCACTCTGGGTCTAGGCTTAAAACCTCCCTGGGGTGTAAGGAAAAGATCCCGAGCAAAAACACGGTATACACACAGTGGGCTTACTTCAGGTCTACAAACAGGGGGGTCTTGACAGGACTCAGTGCTGAGGATATAGAATCTGGGTTTGAACGCTGAAAGCAGAATCAGGCGAAAGGATTTCTGGGTCAGGTTTGAATCATAGGTTCACAGCAATAAGGTCAGGCACGTTGAGATACAGATTGTCAAATGAGAGGGCAAGACATTAGGTGGAAGTTGAGGGAGAAACAGGGTCACTGACCACAAAACAGAAACCTATAAAGCGATGTAGGGACCTAAAGGAGGTTGTAATCGTGATGAGACAGGGAAGGTAGAAATGCTGGACATCTGCCCACAAGAACGGTTTAAACAATGTGGCTCATCTGCCTGCCAGACAGCTGCATTTTACTGTAGCTCAAAAGTTGCATGACATGAACGGGTACACTGTTGGATTGAAGAGCAAAGGTGAAACAGATGAGCTAGACTGTCGAAGGAGAACACAGTAGGCACACAGGGCAGACAGATGAGCCAGAATCATAACCAAAGCACTGGTTTGCCCAATCAGAAGCCGAGCTGAAGGACACGCATGAACTGAGACTTGCTTCTGCTCAGCTAAGCCGGCAGTAGACCGTATTATCCCCACTGACCTCTTAGAACTTTTTCAAACCAAAAACCAGGGTTTAACTGATTGCCTTACAAGTTAGTGAACACCCACACAGATGCACAACATGAGACACTAAAACGTGGTGATGTCTGATGCAGTAACTAAGGCTAAACAAAATCTGTTGGAGTCTCACTTTTACCTCAGAGACTTATGGCGCTTATGGAACAAACCGAATACCATCAAGGATAAAAGAGGTAGGAACTTCACCATTCTGAGGGCCAATGCAAGTTCAGTATACCCAACATCTTGTTTTTCCCCCAAGGGATAAGAACAGCATTTTAGTGCTTTAAGGAACTCGGAAGGAAAACTAGAGAATGACGAGGAGGATCACAACTAAGACATGGACACTGAGAAAGACCAGAAACATAATAGGAGAATGCTGCAGTGAGAGAAGTGAAGAAACAGGTACAGTATATAAGCTGGGAAGATGAGTCGTGGAACGAAGGAAGTGAATAGACAGCAGAATGATTACGGGTGTGCGTGGTTAAGAGAGAAAGCTGAAAACAGGAAACAGGAGGAGAGCACAAGCAACAGGAGAAGGAAAACAGAATTCCAATAATAGTAGTATTAATAACAATAAAAACTGAACTACTAAGCAAACAAAGGAAGACACTAAAAACCTGCCATGTCACAAGGAGAAAATATCTACTCACAATAAGTAAATAAATAGAAACAATAACTAAGGAAATATAAAGTATAAACAACACAGCAACAATTACAGCTCAGCCATCACAACACTGTGATCCTGTGATCCACTAAGCTGAGGGATGTACGACCAGATGCCCTCCACCTTACAGACTGGACACAAGTAGTTGAAGCATTTGGCTGTCTCTCACCCTAAGTACTGGTTTAACATGAGGATGCGTTTGGAGCGTTCTGCTGTATACTTTCTTATCTACACCAACCCCATTGTCGGGTTAACTGACGATTCAAAAGCGCTTGGTATCATCTCCAATAACAATGAGGTGGCCTGTATATAGCAAATAGAGAACCTGCCTCTACCTAAAAGTCAACAAAACCGAGGAAGCTGGGGTGGACTTCAGGAGGAAACAGCAGTGCTCCTACTCTCCTGTCACCATTGGTGGACACCAGTGGAACCATAGAACCATGCAGATCTGACTCGAGTTTTCTGTGGCTTATGTGCTGCACTTTTTATTCCAGATTGGGGTCCTGAACACATAATTGGGCCAATTAACCTGTTATATTAAGAGCAGATAACATAATTTAGTATAATAAATACCCAAAATCTTCTACTACATTTAGCCAGAATTTATTTAGTGTTTTTATTATGTTTAACACTGAAAATAACAGTGCACGGTATTTATAACCTATCACTGTAATATTTAATATTTTATGTAATATTAACCAACATCTGCTTTATGTACTGATCTGGTTTCTTTAAAAAATGTGTTTTGTAAAATCTAAACCTTCTATTAAAGCCAAGAATATATATAGTCTGAAAATTCTGAAGGGAACATCGTACCCAAGAACATTACAATTGTCTGAGAAATATCCTGTGTTTATGTGTATTTTTCTGTGTGTGTAAAGGTGAGGTGCAAAATGTATAACTTCAGTGTTGGTTGGCACAAACAAAATCAGTAAACGGAGCCTAAAAAAAACAGACAATGGTTCTTATCCACTTTTGACAACTATTTCAAACATCAGGAGAGA
The DNA here is from genome assembly GCA_032876305.1 of Orestias chungarensis. Lineage (NCBI taxonomy): Eukaryota > Metazoa > Chordata > Actinopteri > Cyprinodontiformes > Cyprinodontidae > Orestias > Orestias chungarensis. Next base: position 62,196 of record JAVLVB010000347.1, read on the forward strand.
GATTAGTTGTCAAGACTTTTCTTCTTTGTCAGGTCTGACTTCTTAAGCGCCTACCAAGTAAATTAAAGTTAAATCAGTTTTTTATTTGCCAGGTACATACAGGACATACTAGGAATTTATTTTGGTGTAATTACACTGAGGCAGCCATTTGCGGCACCAGGTAGGCAGTAGCGCAAAGGGCCTAAGGACCCACACTGGATGCTGTGGTGTATTTTTGCCATGGGCTGGATTTGAACCCCTAACCTTCCGATTGGAAGTCAGGCAACATACCACTCGAGCTATCCAGCTGCAAAAAGAAGTACATTTTGAAGCGTATATTTTCAAAAACAGGGATCTTTATTACAAAATGTTTATATTAATCTTGTTGGAATTAATGTTTCCAGCAGACTTTTTTGTCGGTCACTCAGTCACCACAATTTCTGTTTCTGATAACCTCTGCAGTACTTGATTAGTTTTTAGCAGCAATATAGTTACCAGGGTATTTTAGAGGTTTTATTGAGACTAATATTGAGCATTCAAGAACTGTTTAGATTAGTATTATCCCACTTACTCCAGTAAAGAAATGCTAGAAACTGAAACAGCCAGAAATAAAGTACCTTGGTCTGCAAAAAAAGATGAAATGCTGACATAACAAAAACTTTAGTATTTAATATTATCAATATAAAATCAGTCTTATGTTGTAGGTTTTTGTGTTCTCTAATTTTAGTTTGATGTAATGTTTTTGATGAGATATTTGAATTGTTTGTAGTCAAGCTTAGTTGTCCAGAAAAACAAACAAACGTTGGAATGTGTTACATCAAATATTGGTTATTCAAATGAACCAAAAGGATTTAGCAGTTGATTGCATCATTGTTATATCAAAAAAGCAGTATGAGTAAAAAAGTGTGTTCCACAATACTAGATTTGGAACTATATAAGATTAATTGTCACCTGCAGTAAATATTCAGCCATGTGTAACTCTTTAATTAAGCCCTATGTGCAGAACTTCAAGAAATGCTTTCTCAACACCTATGGGAACACATTTTCTATTATATTATTCTTATTGAACAGATGATGCACACTAAGAGTGTGAGATACCAAACTGTTGGTGATCACTGGAAAATGATCTAGCCACCTGATTTTTATGTACTTTTAAATTTAGCAGTAGTCCTAGACCCAAAGATGCCTTTTATCCCCTTTTTTGTTATCACAAATCAAATGAAGGTTTTACGAACCTCAAATTTTGTCATAAGAAGTCCTTTTTTAGTGTAGTTTAGATTTATTTTATATGTTGAAGCAAGGACCAAAACCAGACCAAACTGATTTTAAAAATTGCAAACAGCCCTTTACTTTCCTCGAGGGCTACAATCTGTCATTGTTCTGTTTGTGGTTTGTATAGACACGATTTAAAGGGATAGTTATTAAGATTACTTTGCCTAGTTTGGGAATCCAAGTCTAATCCAAAGCTAAGACCATGCTTCCCAACTAGTTTCCTATAGGCCAGGGGTTTACATATCTTGAGTGTTCTAGAAAGTTTGAAACAAAACAGGTGAAACAACCCATTAGCAATAATGTGACAGCTGTGTTGAAAATGTTTTCTTTCTTTTTTTACATTTTCAAAGAAAAATGGGAATCAAACATCCTGTGATGTCCTCTAGATGTAGATCTGCTGATGTTTCTTTGAAGTTAACTATTCATTAAAAAATGATTGACAATAGTTATTGAAAATGAACCTCTTTCCAGCTTCAGCCAACCTGATGGTGCACTTGAGTTGAAATAAGTGTAGCTAGTCGTTTTGTGTGAAGGCAAATACACAGTAAAAAAGGTTGTGGTTGCTAAGTAGAGTTTAGAGTTGTTTAAATAATGAATGATCAGTCCGCATAATATAAATCTAAAGACAATTTTAATTTTTACAACAAAAACTTTACTTTTGCAAAGCGCAACATTTATGTCAATATTAAAACTTTTCAATATTACTTCTTCCTTCACTCCTTTCTGGATTGGTTGAGTTTATTTTTTTATTCTACTGTAAGTCATAGTTTTATCTGATGTCTTAATCAACACAGATCTCAAAGGAACACATGAATGTTTTAATGAATGTTTTCATGAAGAGGAACAGTGAGCATCCTGCATTTTGAGGTCAATGTGTAGAAGTAGAGCAAGTCTTCACTAATCCCACATGGACTTAATTGGAGGTGCTTGCAAGCTCCCCCAGAGAGTGAGAGATACACTGTTCCATCAAATCAGTTACAGATGGAGAGCAGATTTAAATGCTCTCCACTGCATTCCCTCTCTCTCCAGTCACCTGACAATATAAGGATATGGGGGTGCAGACGGTTCACGCCCTAGTTATAAAAAAGAACATCACCATGTCTGTGCTTGCAGTCCCTAATTGTCCTTTAAAGCAAAACTCATCTGTTGTCATTTGGGATGAAAGACGCATGAGGCGGAAGCCGCTGGTTCACAAGCCGACTCGAATGCATGCAATTTCAAAAATGAACAGGTCTGGTCAGGACACCGTCCACATTTCAAAGACCAAAATATGTCAGCAGAGAATGAGCAAATGGATCGAGGTCACATTTATCCATTTAGATTTTCCATGAAGGAAGGCACTAAGAGTAGAGGGGATTTGCCCTGTTGTTTTTTGAGCGTTGAATTATTCAGAAGAAAAGTAAGATAATGCTGAGCGAAAAGAGCCTATGTGTTTTATAATGGTCACACCCAGTGCAGTGCAGCTTTAGAAGAGAGCATGAAAACAGACACAAAAGCACACAGGGGTGAATTTTAAAAGCTGCATTATTTGCTCCAGTTTTTGCCCTCTTTTCTGCAGTGGGTATGTGAAATCTCTGCAGTGTGTTCATCACAAACATTTCTCTGTTGACATGCCAAAGCAAACATACCCAGAAGTATTTAAAACATCCCAATGTTTGAAGAACTATTCACATCCAGCATTGTGTTTTTAATTTGATCATTATTGTAGATGGTTTAATGTACAGCTGCAGATAGTTCAAATAAAACTCATTCCTGAGACATTATCAGTATTAATGTGGTCTAAAAGACATGTCAGTAGTAATCTTTGCCTTATTGTCTGCTGCCGCGTGCGTTTCCTTACAGCAGTGCAATGAGCTCTCTAGGCACTGACACATTTATTTGACTAAAATGTGTATGAACCATTTTGAATATTGTAATGTTTGACAATCACTGTAGTGTTCAACCCATTGTATCACACAATTTGCAAACCAGCAACGCTGCTGATTCTAAAATAAACAAGTTCATCTGGGTTTGTCTGTACATTTTAGCACCTGTCACATTCTAGTAGAATGAAAATGAATCATTTCTGTCATTACCCTACAAACATGTGCTGGGGTAAAAAAATGATAATGATAAATTACTAGTAAATGAAAAACACAAAAACATGCATGACCTTGTGACTGATGCCGTCAGTGTGCTTTGTACTATGTATCTTTGTTCATTTCCATAAATCTATTGTTCTGTATCACTTATTGTGCTGTTTTGTACTGTATACTTGAATAAACTGCCAGAATATGTGAATACATGCAAAACATACAAGTGACCCTGCTGTTTGAGTAATATGTGCTTAAAATGGTTGTGGATGTGTGTAATGATCAGTTCTACACTAATTATTTAATGTAATGAGTTTTTTGTATGAAGCATTAGCTTGTTACACTGTGTGAACCGTCTGAAATGAAACAGGCCCAGAAACGACACTTAGACCAAATGCAAACGTGATACAAATCATTTATATACGCTCCTCCTTTCAGATTATTTCAGCTTACATTGAGTTTACTAATCAGTAATGAAAAAACCTGATTTAATGCATAAGCCACAAGACAAACCGCATTTAAACCGAGATTAATTTTGTATTATACTCCTTTCAGTATCAAGATATCTGGGGAAATTTGTGCTAAACTGCCTCATAGAGGAAATATTACAAAACTGCACAAGTTTTTGAAATCTGACATTACAGTTAAAAGTGCCTAAAAAATTCTAAAAGTAAAAAAAAAAGCTTAACTATTATCGTAATGAAATGTGGCCTTAATAATTTGTTTAAATATAATAAAAAACCTTAGGGTTTCTTAAAAACGCTAAAAATAATGTCCGTGATTTGAATAGAGGCCTTGAACGCAGCACTCGGCCTGGCAGGTGCCGTGTAGTTGCTGGATGGATCGTCTCCAGCTATTAGGGCGGGCCTTTCCGGTGCCGCCGCTACAGGGATACCAAGATGGAAATCCAGGGGCTTTCTGGTGCCCAAAACGTCCACTCTCAACATGGCGCCCTACACAGAACCACTTCGTCCTCGCTTCGATCAACTGTAGCCTCTCTGCAGCAGTTGATTTCAACCGACAACGAAGCAGACAGACCGCTGGAGCCGCGCGGGCCTCAGAGTGACACCAACAACAACGCCGGGCCGAAGACAGCGCAGTTTCGCCTGCTGGGGGAAAATGGCAGCGAGGTCGCCAAACAAGGGTCAGCGTACGGCTGCAGCGTCTCCGAAGACACGACGCTTCTGGGACTTCATAACGTGACGAATGTGGCGAAGGAGAACGTGTTCGGTTCCCTTCTGAGTTCGCAGGACTCCCACAGAGCGGAGTGGAGGTTTGAGGAAAGCGGGGAGGTGACGCCAATGGCGCTGCCTCTGTTCGAAGGGGAGGCGGAAGCGCCGCGGCAGAGACGGCTAACGGCTTTACGGCAGCAGCGCGAGGACTGCGCTCTGAAGCCAACCGTCGGTGACGCCGTCGGCGCCCCTGCTGCCAACGGCTCGCTGGGAAGCCGGAGCCAGGGGACCAAAGCCGGCCAGCGAAGCCAGGAGCTGTTTGTCGTGTTCAACACGGCCAGAGCGGACGGATCCTGCCCCGGCGGGGGTGAAGCGAACGGGAAGGAAGCGGAGTGCTGCGGCTCCATGGAGGCTGGAGGCAGCAGCGTCGCCCTGTATGAGCCCGCGGACGGCCTGAGGGGGGAACACGGCTTCAGCTTGCTGACGGAGAACGCCGCCGTGCTCGGCGACCATCAGACCGTCGAGAACGTCGTGTTGACGAACAAATATGGCGACAGGATCTGTGGGCAGATCTGCACGGACAACAGCGACGGAGCAAACCAGCCGGATCACGGCGCCGCGGCACAGATCGTGCAAGTCGCGGAGGGTAGAGAGCCAGCCGGCCCGCAGGACGGCTCACACCCACTGTCTCCCTCCGCCTGCACGCCTGCCGGGGACACCTTTTCCGGAACCATAACTATAAACAACCAAAGTATCATCGTTACCATTGAGAATGGCGTCCTGACTCTGGCGGCCCCTCCAGAGGGGTATGTCAACAAGGAGGACGACATGGTGAGCCTAAAGGAGCATCTAGGCATGAAGGACCACGAGGATATTGTTCTCCTCAATTATGACAGCGGCACTAAGTCCATCGGGAAGATCAGCACCCGGACAGTAGCCAGTTCCAGTCGGCCGGAGGAGCCCAGGCCTGCTCTGTCTGTCAGCGACTCTGAGCTGGCTCTGGTGGATGACTGCTCCTTGTCTCAACTGGGTACCTCCCTAGACTCCTGTTCTGTTGGGAAGCAGGGAGCAGGGGTGCTGTGCGCCGTGACTGAGGCTGATCTGATTGCTCTGTCACCAAAAGCCCCGTCGGGAGTTTGTGACACTGAAGGCCTGAACTCCCCATCGCTGATCAGATCCAAGAAAGACGGCACGGTCACGTTTGCCTGCCCAGAACCCGGGTGCTCTGCTACCTTTGACTCTCGTCAGAAACTTAAGGTCCACCTGCTGAACCACACGGAGGAGCCACGGCCCTATCAGTGCAAGGTGGAGGGCTGTGGCTGGGCGTTTGCCACCTCCTACAAACTGAAGCGCCACCTTCAGTCTCACGACAAGCAGCGGCCGCACACCTGCGAGTTTGAAGGCTGTGGCCGCAGGTTCACCACGGTGTACAACCTGAAGGCCCACGTCAAAGTCCACGAGCAGGACGATGCGTTCACCTGCGAGGTGTGCAACGAGAAGTTCCGCAGCGCCACCCGCCTCACTAATCACCAGAGGGTCCACTTTGCACCCCAGAGACCTCACAAGTGTGACTTCCCTGGTAGGTGGTTCCAAATGCCCTCCCAGGTTTCCGTGTTCTCAGAGCATCTTTACTGTCATTTTCAAAATCTTGAGCATCAGCAGCTTCAAAAGAAAAAGGAAAACGCAGGAGAATTGTGACGTTCACCGCAATTCATTTAACTTTGCTTAACAAATGAAGCAAAGGTGTAAAATATTTTTACATTTCTAGGCATAAAATACAAAAATGAGGTAGAATTTCATAAAACCTATAGATTGTACAGAATATATTATAATCTCAGCCCTTATTATTCTGTACATATAAACTTAAATGGACATTTTATTTAATCTTTATTCTGAATGTCCAGCAGGAGGCTGACTTAGTTTTTACTAACACTATGACCTTCTGTCTACCATGTTTGGAACAGCGTTAGTAAGTGGTAGACGTTGCTGGGAATGAGCGTCTTGTTCCACA
>JAVLVB010000347.1:68801-89053 GCA_032876305.1 Orestias chungarensis
TTTCTTCCTGCAGCAGAAACACAAAATGAGGAAATAAGTGAACACGAAAATTAAAGAAGCTGCATACACGCCTGCAACTCCCAAATTAACCTTAACTGAGTTCATTAACAGTATTTAGTGCGTTTATTTTCTTATTAAATTATTTCTCCACGCTGGCTCTTCCTCTCCCGCTTAAACTGCGACATGCTTTCGTCTCAGATGTTCACTTAGAGAAGTCTGTCGTGCGTTTTCGTGCTCCGCCATCTTGCTCAGGGCAAATGTGTTTATGTCACCTGAGCGTTCTAGTGAGCCACTTGCTAGCAAAACAAGGCTAACGATTGGCTGATCTCTTCTTCTTCTGCTCCACTGGTAGATCCCAGCATTTGGTAGCTCATTACTGCCACCTATTGGCCGCAGATAAAACAGATTGTGTTGAGAATAGACGGCTTACGGTAAAACGTGATTAAGAAGCAACTAGTCTACGACTAAATTAGTGTTCAACTAACTTGCTAATTCACTTTTATTTATTAGTTGTTTCAGCTCTACAAAAAGTAAAAAAAAAGAAGCCTCACAGAGAACGTCGAAGATCTTTCTTTGTTTATCTTCCTGAAGACCGTTAAAGTTGTTGCCTTCGTCAGTTTCTGAATTGAACAGCCTCAGAATCATTTCATCGCACATGTTCTCCATCTCTTTCTTCGTCGCTCCCGATCCCTCTTTCGGCTCAAGGCAAATCCTCCCTGATTTGATGTGTTGAGCCTTAACCTGTGGCTTCACGGAGCTCGCAACCGCGTAAAAATGCATAAATTAGCCACATCGTTTCAGCCGCGGTCTTTAAATCATATGGAAAAACGGAGCTGCGCACAAAACACACACGGTTTGGCTGTGGACACATCAGAGTTCATGTAGCTGCTGGACTTAAAAATGCTTCAGACAAGAGGTAAAGAGAGGAAAACATGCAAGCTTCCAGCTGTCTCTCCTGACTTTGGTTCAGTCCATCACCGGGATGTAAAGAAACACTACTGTGACTCATGTATGTTTGCTAGTGGAAGTTGTCATTTATAGAGGCTGATAAATGTGTGGTAACGTTGCTTTAGATCGTCGTACCTAGAACACGTCACGAGCAGCACTGTAAGTTCTACCTACCAAAGATCAACAAACGCTAGCGAAACTGTGAGGGGAAACCAGGGCAGCTAAAAATGGATCTCCTCCTGTACAGGCTGTGAGAAGACCTTCATCACCTTCAGTGCCCTCTTCTCACACAATCGCACTCACTTCAGAGAAACGGGCCAGTTCACATGCTCCTACCCGGGCTGCGACAAGACGTACGACAAGGCCTGTCGCCTCAAGATCCACATGAGGAGTCACACAGGTGAGCCGAATCCTTCAGTTTGTGATTTAAGGCCCCCAGTGAGCTTTATAGAAGTGAGCAGAAAACGAGCCGCTGATTATGTACGATCGGGAACACTGTTGCCCTCCCCTACATTCAGTTTGGAAAGTATCTTCTCTTGCTTGTTTGTGAAATGTATAAGATAGTGATTCAAAGAAAGGCCGAGTTATTCAGCTCGTGTGTCCTCCTGCTTAATGTCACCACCGTTTCCTCAGGCGAGAGACCGTTTGTGTGTGACGCAGAGGGCTGTGGCTGGTCCTTCACCAGCATGTCGAAGTTGCTTCGTCATAAACGGTAAGGGCTTCGCTGATGTGAACAGAGCAGATCAAATGTTTTTGGAAGTCTGAAGTCATATTTGTGTGTATATTTTGATCAGGAAACATGATGATGACCGGCGCTTTGTCTGTCCAGAAGAGGGATGTGGGAAGTCTTTCACCAGAGCTGAGCACCTAAAGGGCCACAGCATCACCCACCTGGGAACCAAGCCTTTTCAGTGCCATGCTGAAGGTATGCAGAATAGATGCAATGAGTGGAAAATCCTCGGCTAGTGATGTTAACCACAATATCTGCTTGTTGTCCTCAGGCTGTTACGCCAAGTTCTCAGCACGCAGCAGCCTATACATCCATTCCAAGAAGCACAAGCAGGACGGCAGCGCCCTGAGGACCCGCTGTCCCATGGCCAGTTGTTCCAAGTACTTCTCTTCCCGCAGCAACCTGAAGAGCCACATGCTGAAACACCACCACCTCAGTCCTGGTTAGTAGCGGGGCTTTCTCCTAATGCATTTGAAAGAACTGTGAAAAGCAACAGGGGGGGCGTTTCATCTACTGAGAATCGCGTGTGGCTTAGTTGAGCTCGTTCTCCTCGACCGCTTTTGAACGCAACTTCTGCCTGAAAGACGGGGAACTGGTTTCGATCAAAGTCAACCGTTGACATAATAATCAAGAATCAGTTTATTTATAACGGCAATTTACAACAGATGTCATCTCAAGGCACTTTAAAAGAAAATCAATTAAAATCAAAGATGCATCATAAACAAATCAATTTGAAAGGTTTCCAATTTAAGGAACCCCCACAGATTCATCGAGCGTTCCCTCCTCTGGAATCAGCAGACCGAAACAACCCCTACATAACTATAAACTTTACCAAACAGGAAGGTTTTAAGCCTAGATTTGAAACTAGACAGGGTGTCTGCCTCACGGACTAAAGCTGGAAGCTGGTTCCAATTGTAGAGCTGTGCGTCGTTAATTTGCTCGGCATGACCTGAGCTTTTGTGAGCATGTAGGTGTTATGCAGGCAGATCAAACGCCACCCAGGCCAGCGACAAGTCGAGGTTCCGCCAAATGCTCTTGTTTCCTTTCTGCTACGATTCAAGCCAATGCAGGTAAACGATCAGCTGATGCCTCAGTGGGGAGCCAAAGAAGAAGCAAGAAAATCAACCACTGCAAACTACCCTGTTTACCAATGAAAAAATATGATGCAAATTGCAACAAAGACAGAATTGCCTAAAACTTGGACAGCATCAGATCCACAGTAAAAAACAAAAAAAGATTTCATTTTAAGGATAGAATGATCCGTTTTTAAACTTGCCTGTTAATAGTTTCTGTCATTTTTGCATCATCTGTCTCCGCTAACAGAGCTTGGCCCTTCAGATGAACGAAGCGGGTCGCGTAATTCTCCGCAGGTGTCAGTAAAGTCAGCAGCAGGTCTCAAGTGCCGCGTGCACGGCCTCCAAACACTGATGACACTCGTTGTCTACGGCGTGAAACATCCCAGCTAATGTGCGCTGCGCCCACCCAGGGCTGTCCTTTTTCGTACTTAGCCGTTTTGGTGAAAGCACTTTGGGTTTTCTGCCGCTGAATTGCTTTTCCAGAACATGTAAGTGCTCACGCGTGTTCGTGGCGTCTGAGTCTTTGCACAAGCGTTACACTGCTTTAGTTGCATTCTTAGGTTGACGCCTTTCATTCTCTTTAAAGCCAAACTGATCCTAGATCCTTATCAATCAAACAAAAGGCGACTTTGGATCTTTTTTGACAAGAAGTTTCTCCCATTGTTCTACATATATATGTTCCACATTGGCAATCGAGTCCCAGTCCTTGCAGGTTTACGTTTATGTTATATTAAGGCATATCCCTTTAAGAAGTGTTATCAGATTTTCTGATGTCTCAGATTGAAAGCAGTATTTTCTAACATTGAGGTGGAGAAGATGATGAGTTCCTCCAGCTGTTAGCCAGCAGTCTCTCATCTTTGATCAGTGAACGAGATGCTTCGAACTCCATCCTTTTTTTCCCTGCTCTGCATCCACAGCATCATCGTTTTCAATCCGTCTGGGATTTATTTCAGTACTTGAGGTGTTTATTGCCTTGTTGCTATGGGTATGCATCTTGATTCTGATCAATTGTCCACACCACAGATTTGTTCACTTGTTTATTATATCTTTACTGGTCTACGTACAAACGCTTGAGCTATTTACTTGTCTGTCTCTTGTCATTTACCGGTGAAAAAAGGGTCAAAGTTTTGTCACCAGCTGATGTTTCTAATGACTTCTTACAACTTTTACATATTTTTCTCTCTTTCCTGCAGATGCTCTTAACCAGATGGAGACCACACCCACCCTGACTCCCAGCAGTGAGCTCCTTAGCTCCGCCCCAGCATCCGTCGCTGGGCCTGGCATCGCTGGGGCAGAGCAGCTTTCCAGCTTGGACCTCAGCTCTCTCTTCTCTACCGTCCCTGGCGGCGGCGCACTGTCCACAGGCATCGAAGTTGGAATCCCTGTGGCTGGAAGCGGCTCCGGCTGTTCCTTCACAATGGACCTGTCTCTGGTCAGCTCGGGGATCCTCACCATCGACCCATCCTCGGTGGGGGCCACACTTGTGACCAGCACTGGCACCGCATTGGCAAAGTCTATGGACCCACTCATCATGGCAGCTGGCACTGACCTCGACCACCAGCATGGACTGGAGGGGACTGTGGGGGTTCGCCCTACACAAGGAACAATCAACCTGGTTGATGTGCAGACAGTTAACCCAGAGGCTCTAGGAACCCTCACTGCGCTCACCATGCAGAGTGCTGGGGCCCCTGGCGATCTTGCTCTGCATCAGCCGCTTGGCTCCTCCAATGGACTCGGTGTGGAGTCCTCAGCTTGCTTGGCTGTGGCCAGTGTCCCAGAGCTGCTGGCCTCGCCGTCCAAAGTGGCGGAGGCGGGAGCGCAGGGGGACGCAGGCTATCCATTGGCCTGTGTTGAGGTGCTGGGCCCTCAGGAAGGAGGGAAGGTTCTCCCTTCTCAGTTTGTTTTCCCCAGCAGCAGCTTCAGCTCTCAGAAAGACCTGGAACTGGCTGTGTCCCCAAGCAGCTTTCTGGTGAGCACAATGGCGCTTTCACTGTTTCTAAGCTCTTAACTTTCTCCAGCTTATGGTTATTTCCCTCAGTAGTTCCTTTTGTAATTCTGACATGTATTTCGGAAACACTTATTACAAATTAAAGTCAGCAGGCGGATGGGAGAAGTGATTGATCTGCGTAATGGTTTCCCATGTTAGGACAGTGGAGGATCTGCCCGAACAGACTACAGAGCTATCCAGCTTGCAAAGAAGAAGAAGCAGAGGGCCTCTACAGCCACCGCTGGTAAGTTAAATAGGCAGAGAGTTCACAAGCTTCACTGCAAAAGCAAAGTCTGACAAAGTCTGTCAGGTATGCTTAGAACATGACAAAGCTGCCTTACAAGGAACGTTTCTGTCACTTATGGGGTCAAATCATTTAATGTTGTTTGAAAATGTTATAAGGGGGATAACTGGAGCGTTTTTCTCTAGGAACTTCAGCCCCATGCCACAGAAAAGCTAAAGCATCAAAGGTTGGCGTGGCAACGGTACCTCTGGCTGCGTCTGGTACTCGCTACAGCGATGGCGCCGTCGCAGCCGCCGGGGGCCTGACTCTGCGGGACCCTGTCACCGGGACTCAGTACGTCCAAATCCAGCTGCTGCAGGTGAGACTGAGGAACCTTGTTACCTTGACCCGAGTAAAGCCTCTGCTTCTCTGTTTATGGGAGACGCGTCCTCGTCTGTTTCTGGCACAACCACCCAGGTCGTTATGTATGCAGAAGGTGTTTATCTTTTTGTCTTCTTTGCATTTAAGCAAATATTGTCAGAGAAAGGAGCTTGTCACCAGAGTTGGTCAGAGCTATAATAAAACATGGTTTAATGGATTAATGCAGTAAATGGGGAGGAACCCTGTTTTACAGCAACACCTTCCTGTATACAGTGTGACGTCACATCTGCCTTAAAGGTTGATTTACGAGTCAATAACCCCGGGAAGCATTCAAAAGCAAGTATTTAGAATATTTATTTCATACAGCCGATTGGAGATCAAGAATTATTCACAGATCTCTACCCTGAGTAACTGATGAAAGTTATATAAAGAGTAAACATTTTCCGCCTGATTGCTGTTTTAATAAATGCGAGGCTTTAAAATCTGTATTTTCGAGTTAAAAGTTAGATTTTTTTATTTAGTTTGGCCCCACTTTAGATAAACTGCATGCTAAATGTGTCTCATTTGAGCAAAAGTCTAAACTGACAGTGTTTATTTGAATTGTCATCAATGTTGTACTTCTCTCATTCTTAGATAAAAAAACAAATGCTTTTGCCATGTCAGTGTTATTTTATTTAAAACGGAACTGAAAACGAATATAGCCGAATATATAGGATTGATTACACATCAGTTTAATACCGTTGCACTCTTTCACTTCATCCATAACCGGCCAGCAGGAAGAACGTGTTGTGTGTTCCATCTTAAAGCAGGTCTCATTTAAATATTGTGTCTCATTAAGATTAAGTGGGTCATACATTTAAAATCTTAAGAAAATAAGAGCTAAAGTTCAGCGACCCATGAGCCATTTCTCACTCAAAGATAGATAAAATAAAATGGTATTAACGAAACAAATGTAGGTTATTTTCTGAAAGTTGTAGGATGAAGGGGGAGTCATAAAGTCTTGGTCGGATCTTTTAAGGCAGGGGTACCAAATCCCTTTTTCTAAGTGTCAGAGATCTTCAAATCTAGACCTCGGGGTCAGGTAGCTTCGAATCTTGTAACTTTTACCTGTATCCCTGATCCAATACAAATCAAATCATCGGGACGCTAGCAGGACTCCTGAGAGCTTCACTAACTAATGAGAAGCTGATTCAGCCATTTAATTCAGGCATCTAGAAGTTGCAGAACTGGATTTAAGGACCCCGTCTCTAGAACTTCTGATACCCTGCAACGTTCAGAGCGGAGGTAGGAAGCATGTAACAGTGGCAGTCCAGGCAATCTCCAGCATTTGGATTGGACAAACAGCAGCATCAGTTCACCGTGGCAGGGTTTGTTCTCTTTAAAAATGTATGGATCTGCATACATTTGAATTGCATTGTCCCCTTTAACTGTGTCAAACATGCCGTCAAACGTGCTACAAATGTGTGAAATGATCAGTTCTGTGGACCTAATGCAGATTCTTCTAAATGTTCTGTTATTTCCCTGCATCTGAAGTCAGTGAAAACCTCCTGCTCCAGTTTAATTTTTTATCTCACCATTAATCCCAGAGCAAGGCTACGGCTGTAGGTGTTGGAAATCATGTTTGTTACCTTTTTTTGGTTGAACTTTTAACGCAGGACGACCTAGCCAGCGACGGCGACCTGCCTTTCCAGCTTAGCTCCCAGCACGGCAGCTCTGACTCTCAGCTCACAGTCGACTTACCTGTCAACATCTTACAGGTGAGTTCAGTTAGTCCCCCAGTTTTTAATGCGGCTCAGACACGAAATGTGAAGGCAAACCCAAAAATGTTAATACTCTTAAAAGATTCCAGTTTAAAGTAATATTAATTTGTACCATGTAAATACATGGTATGTGTGTATTGATTATAATGTGGAAGCTATATTATATGGTCCTATAGTTCAGTGGCAGCCCTGGGCTGAGCATTAGAAGAGCCACAGCTCTGGACTATCCAATCAGATTTACCAAAGAAGAGAGAAGAATAAGGCAAAACAAAATTGATCAGGATTTATTTGTTCATATCATCCAATCTCGAGTTTTATCACCACTTTTACATTTGTTTTCAACAAACAAACTAACTTAAAACCTCTGAAATCGCAAACCAGCCTTGAGCTCAGAGACTTTGACTGATGGAAGCTCAATCATGTAGGATTTGAATCTGTTTCAATGGTGCAGCTTCTTTTTGTTTGTTTGTTTTTTGGTGGTGCAACACTGATGTGGATCCAAGATGAACGTACTGTGACCTTAAGCTGAGGGCAAAACAACAACTACTGCTGCTCACATGATGAAAAAACAAACTCGCCTATATCAGAGCTCTGCCAAACCGCTTCTGATTGGCATTAGCACCCCGATAAAGTTTTGAGACTGAGCAACCGCTTCAGGTTGGACCCCAGACATGGGGAAACATTTCAGGGGCAGAAGAAACCGAACAAAAGGGAGAAAAACCAGTTCCTGTCGGATTAGAAAGAAATAAGATTACTGAGAAAGTTAGTTAGGATTTTTCTTCTGATGTCAGTTAGAGCAACTGTTTTAACTTCTGAATGAACTTTAATTTAGCGTGTCTACAAGCTCTTTCTAGACAGTCATGTCCATAAAGTCCCATAGTGCCTCATTTAAACCGATGAGCAGGGGTGTATCTAGAAGGTTTTTAAAGAGGAGTAAAGGGGGGCCAGTGAAGACCTCTGGTCTAATAAATAACAGGCCAGGCTGAAAGCAGGACTGGAGTACAAAGGTGACTGAGTCGAACTCAATTACTGAAGTTAGGCTCACAACATAAAGATAAAAGATTGACATGAATATAATAATAATAATAATTGTTATATTTATGGATTATTATAATGTCAGTGTCTCTAAAAGTAGCTGGAAGATCCAGCAGTAGTTTACATCTAGTTTTATGGTAGTTTGCATTACCGCCAATAGCTGCATGAAATGTGTCTCGCAACCTTGTCATGGGTGATCAAATAGATATGGTCACAGATAATTACAGAGGATTACAGCAGATCTACCTGTAGGAAGGTCACCAGCGAATTATTTCCCGTCATGTTTTTTTCCTCCCTGAATAAACAAAATCAAAGGGTTGATTTTTCTCGGCAAGATTGAGCTACTGCAGTAAAAGCTGGATTTAACGTCACACTTTCTGGCCTCCCCTCCCCATGCAGGAACCCTCAGTGATGACGGAAGAGGACAACGGCTCTGACAATTCCCAGTTCACAGGAAGCACCATCAACCTCCAGGACCTGGAATAGCGCCTTCCCCGCTCTGGAGACCGGCCCCCTGTTTACGTTGACCAACACAGCGGGAGACTGGATTCCACTAAACTGTTGCCTCTGGCTTTTGAAAGCCTCCTTTCGAATTTGTGCTCCATACTCTCACCTGATTGGTTGGGATTATTTACAGTAATGCACCTTCAGATGGCAAGACAAGGTTTCTGTGTATGTATTTATGTGTAAAGTCAAAACCCCAAGTTTAGTTGTCATGCCGATCAGAGGTTTCCCTACGGCTAACTTAAGTCTGTGTTATTCCATAAGTGCCATATTAGCATTCATCCACACGCTGTGCTTAAGTTCCAGTTGCCTTACTTTGCCTTCGCCTGTTTTAGTTTGTGATCTTTGCCATGACATCAGCTCTGCTAACCATGTCTATCCACGTGTTTTATGTAAAGTGAGATTTAATGCCTTCCTAAAGTTATTCTGTTGAAATGATGTTACTGGGTTTACGTAATGGCCAAACCCTGATGGATTAAAGAATCAAAGCACAATGTTAATCGCTGTTGTGTTGTCTTTTTATCATAAAGACTT
Organism: Orestias chungarensis; assembly: GCA_032876305.1. Classification (NCBI taxonomy): domain Eukaryota; kingdom Metazoa; phylum Chordata; class Actinopteri; order Cyprinodontiformes; family Cyprinodontidae; genus Orestias; species Orestias chungarensis. Next base: position 77,980 of record JAVLVB010000347.1, read on the forward strand.
TTAGTGTATCTTGATTTAACCAGCAGGAAATACGCCGCTCACCCCTAAGCCCCTAAATGAAGCGACGTAACTCTGAATCAGTTCGGCCTTTCTGGAGTCAATGTCACTCGTTGGGTAGTAACACGAATGGAATGAATGTCAGGCGGTAAATAGATCACTGGTTAAACAACCCCTATAAAAGAGTGAGGGCAGGTGGTGACCGCAGATCCTTTCTCCGGTCTGATCCTGTCTGGTGGAACTTTTTATTTTTACATCTTTTAAATGTATTTTTTCTTGTAACAGTCCACTTTATGAGTAATTGCTCGAGTAGTGCAGCTAATTAACGCAAGTGTTTGCAAGAAGGTTTGTGTGTCTATTAGAAACAGACTTCACGAGGATCCGAGTTCCACATACAGGACCTGTGCTTACAGCCCAACACGGTGTGGGGATGTATGCCGTTTGCTACAGAACACCGAAAATTGGGCCGATTTTTCATTATCCTGTGCTTTTCATGACATGTTACGATTTTGCTCTGATAACTAGTTTTGTCTACGCTCCTCTCCACTCCCTGCACTGATCACTATTCCTTCCACCTGTGCTCCAGCTGTTATAAGCAGGCTTCAAACCAGTTACCAGAGCCACATTATCAAAAACCATGGTGTGGGTAAATGTCCAGCGCTCCTTCTCCTCCCCTCATGGGACAGTTTTCAGACTTCTGGACATTGAATCTGTTTCCGCCCCACAACGTCTGTCTGCTGCCTTGCCCCTGAATATGTCTGCCGACTGTCTTGCCTGACTTCTCTCAAGCATCCTCCTCCCAGGGTTTTCTGTCTCTAGAAAAGTGCTGCTGCACCTTATTCCAGGTCTCCCTCATAACCAGCGGTTCTGTTTTTTTTTTTTTTTAGAGGACCCAGATCCACTGACTAGACTAAGGCAACAGGTGCATGCATCTGATGGGAGTTTGAAAATCCAAATTACAAAAGCCCCAGTATCCAAAGTGTCCTTTGTAGCTTTGTATAAATACCTTTTTTATATAATGTTTGTGACCTGTTTAAACATTTTGCAGATGCAACATTCTCCTTTTTGGGTTAAGATCTCACCTTTATTCCTGTCCAAGGAAAGTGGAATCTGGATCTCTAGAGAGCACACACCATTTCTGTTTGGCCTCTATGCTTCCCGGATTGGCCCATACGGGAGAGTGGCTGTGCATGCGAAAGGCGTCAGGGCTTTTCAGCTTTTCAAAAACCCGCTCCTGCCCTCGCCTCCTCCACCAGGGTCTCCTGGGTTCTGCTTCCTAACATTGGCTTCAAGAACAAAAAGTGATGTTTATTGCACATTCCAGGACCCCTTGCCTAACCTGATGTCCCCTGCAGTAACCTTCAATTCTACTCTAACTTTAAACCCACCCTCTCAGCTGGCACCCACAGGTGACCAGTTCTGTAACCTTTTGCAGGCTCATGGTTCACTTGGTGTAATCCCTTATTTGTCCAGGAGATGAAGCCAAGCAACTGATGGGGATCTAATTTAGTGGTTTTTTATTTTTTATGCTGGGAATACATATAAATAATGCTTATCCCCTCCTGATATATAATGGTTTACTAATATATTATGTATATGTTTTTATTAATATCAAATGTGGGAGCACTGTGCATCAAAATCTTATGCTCTGTAAAATAAGTTCTTTATTTGGGGAATTGATGCTCTGAGGATTTGTAAATTGCTTCTTTTCCAAGTTCTTGTTCTTATTTGACTAAAATAAGTCTAAAAATTCATCTTTTCCCCCAAAAGGGTGAGTCTTCACTCTACCGGTTTGTAACCTACCCATCTCACCCATTTGTGTTATTGTAATGGCGTCATCCAATCAGATCCCTAATTGGATGCCCCTTTAAACTTAAATGCATTTGCTTTAGTTCACACAGAAAATCTGATGGAAGATCAGTTCAGATCGAAACGTCCTGACTACCTTGCTGTATTCATTTCATTTTTATTAGTTTTTGAAATACTTCGTTCTGATTTTGGTTTTTTTATACGCATTAGCTGCACAGTTTTGCTTAGCCTCCAGGTTTCAAGGAACAAGGATACCCAGCCAGGATGAACCTGTGTGGTCTACTGCCGCCGACCTCGCTTCTGGGCTCCACAGCAGTCGCTTCAAAGGTGGAACAGGCAGAACCTAAAGCACTGTAGGTTCTATGCCTCATATATCTGCACTGACAGCACTGCTAACTGTCCTCCACATGCTGCTAGAGGCTACAGTGGAGGGCCCGGATACACGGGGAAAGCTCATCTCCAGAGCCAGGCAGCCCAGGACACTGTTATTTTTTTTTCTGAAAAAATCAGGTCATGGTATAAATCAAAGTGCAGAATCACCTGGAGAATTTGTCAAATGATAAATATGAACCTCCATCTCTGTGCAAAATTAAACAACATTCAGCTGTCCTTAAGGTAGCTAATTCTAATTACATTACTAGACTTTGTGGTTCAGAGCCTAAACGACTATTTGCAAAGGAAGTCTTTTCGGCGTACTACCTCAGAGGAGCTGCTCACTGCTGCACAATTTTCTCCTTCGACAGGTTCTCAGTTTTGTCAAGTAAAGTGAGTATTGCTTTAGATTCAGCAAACCTTTACACCGGTACTTTGCAATATCTGGCCAAGGGAACAACTTTGTTAAAAAGTGTTACAGCTCTGTAAAAAGTTTTTTTTTTTTTTTTGCGTATATATAAACAAACAATATATGTTTGTTTTTTTTGTCTTGAGTATTCTGGAAGATGGATGTATTTGAAAAAGGTGAGTTCTGGGATGAAAGAAATTAACAGTAGTTTTGACCAGGTTTCTGACCATGAAGACTCTGAAAGGACAAACGAGGGGAGAGGACTTATTTGATTAAAATAAAGCTACCTCGGGGTAAACTTGCCAATCTTACCTTGGGTGGATCGCTAGGTTTAACTGCTGTAAAGAATCAAGGACAAAGGGAAATGGGACTTCAGAATCATAAGTTTGTGTTCTTGGAGGAAACCAATGCGAATCATCAGGACTTGCTTTACCACTTACCTGTCCATTGGTTACTGTTTACATGACAATGATCCACTGAAAAAGGAGGGGCACGTGTACATGACCTGTTTTAATTACAATCTCTATTTACATAGTAACAGTAGAGACGTGAAAAGATGTCATTCTTGTGCAAATCCATTAGCTGGTACGGTTTTCATTTAAAGTCAACATCTACCCAAGTGCAGAAATGTTGCCTAAAAGCCAACATAATAAACTTTGAGATGGTAAAAGAATAAAGTTTTTCAGTGGACAGATAGTTAGGTTCAACTATTGCTTAAGGTAACTCCCCCAGTTTTCAAAGGATATACCACAGATTAAAGCACGAATTGTGACGTGGTGTAAGGTATTCACAGTGATTGCTGTAAACCCCTAAATACCATTATGACAGCCATAGATCTATTGCTACCACCAAAAGATGCTGTAAATTAGAGAACTAATAAAATGTCCAGTTTTCAGAGTGTAACTGAATTTGTGTAAGAGAGCATGTGCAAAATTCAGGTGGCTTGTGCAAAGTTAATTTTACGTCACTGTGGCAACCAAAGTAATTGGTTTTAAACTCTCCACCTCACCCACATAAATTTCTGCCTTAATGCAATTTGTTTTTTCCCCCTTTTTGACACAGTGGTTGATATTATTAATCATAACATAACACTGATCAGCCGACGGATTTAAATAAACATTCACAAGGTGCTTTGCAGTAAATACCTCTGATTGAGGTCACTTTCAGTGTAGATCCCACAAAAAGCTTTATGAATGAGTTTTATGAAATTCTTTTTAAAAAGTTTTGATTCTTTCAGGGGTTATTCTGCCTTCTCTTTGGTTAATTAGTAGCTAAGGGTACATGATCTTTTGAGAACCCTTAGGTCAATTTCAGTGAGGAACCTTTTAAGTATTTGTGATAAGATTTGTTAACATCGGCACTTTGGCAATCTCACTAAAACAAAAACAAGCTCCTTATTTTCATGCATGGATACTAACTAAACTTTTAACAGTTAACTCTTTGTTTGGACTTAAAAATCAAATGTTCCACACCTTGGATTAGTAATTGACCTAAGTGCTGAACAAGGTAGGACTCAAGCGTGCATAGATGGTAGTTTATATTCTACACAAAGATAAATTATAACAGGGTAGAACATTATGGACCTCAGGGTCTCAAAGCAACGAGTGTCCAGAAATGAGATGGACAATGGCAGGAAACAAAGACAGAAGCCAATGGAGAACAAGGAACCTGAAACGCTTATTGTCATGGCTGTGACCCACGTACAGGAAAGATCTCAGTACAATGATAAACAACATTTTAACAATGATCTTTACAAAGGAATGATAAATTTACATGGAAGAGTCCCAGGTGTGGAATGGGAAACAGCGATGGGAAAATTGGGAGCGCTGGAGGGAGATGACAAGTAAGTAAGGATGTATTTAGATGTGGATGGGGGCTTACTTAGCAGATGGTGTTGATCCTCCACAGAGGGAGGGGGAGGATCCGGGGTTCTGGGTTGAGGGTGGTCTCAGAGGAGCTACCAGAGGGTGTACACAGCTTAATCGGGAAATTGAAGGCACTCGGAAGGAAGGCACAAGGTGCTGCATAAACTGGTTTGACTTGTGACACGTGGAATGTGGAGTGTATAAACAGACCTGAGGAAAGACAAAGGTGACCTGAGGTGGGACTGATCACAGGCTCAATCGGGAAAGGTCCATTGCATCTGGGGGAGAATTTGCAAGGCATAGATTAAAGAGGGATATATCGACGAGAGCCGATCCTGTTGTCCAGGTTTGTATTCAGGTGCAGGAGTCCAGTTCCGGTTAGCAAACTTCTTGTTGTGTTCAGCGGCGCTAATGAGAGAGGAGATGGTGTTCTTCTTGATGCTATGACAATGTCTAATGTGGTAATTACCTGAAATCTCTGATAAATCCTTCTTTTTGGATGGAAAGAGGGGTGGCTGGTAACCTAGGGAGACCTCGAAAGGAGAAAGACCACCGCAGCGGAAAAATGTGAGTTGTTGAAACATTAGATCCAGCGAAGAAACTGGCTTCAGTCAGATGGGTTAGATGAAGTTAGGCTATGGAGGGTTAATTCCATTTCTTGATCAAGACGCTCTGTCTGACCATTAGATTGCTGATGGTAATCAGAAGTCAGACTGACTTTGGCACCAGAAATATCTCCAGACTTGGGGGCCACGGTCAGACAGATTGTATAATGGCATTTAATGGAGTCTGAAAACGTGCCTAACTAGAAGGTGGGCAGTTTGTAGAGCTGAGATTAGTTTGCATAGTGGAACTTAATGACATGCCTTACAAAAACGCTCAAATGTGGTGAGAATTGTGGTCATGCCCTTGGGTGGTCGAAGTCCTGTGACAAAATCTAGAGCTATATGTGACCAGGGTCTCTTGGGGATTGGTAGAGGGTTGGAGAAGGCTGGAAAGAGGTTGGTTGCTGGTTTGAATATGGTCACAGATTGAACATGTTTGGATGTACACACATACATCTTGATGTATGGTTAGCCACTAGCTCTATGGAGGATGAGTGCGGTGGTCCGACTTGAGTCTGGATGACAAGGGAAGTTGGAGGTGTGATGCCAGTGGATAACTCGGGAGAAGGAGGAATATAGAGGGTGTTCTGCGCTTGGGGTCTAGGAACCGGGTTATAATGAGGAGCCCTTCTGACTATGTATTTGATCTCCTAGGTTACCGAAGTGGTAGTTTCAGTTGGAGTGTCGTCTGGAGAAAACCGTCTTGAGAGAGCATCTGGATTAAGGTACTTGGTGCTGGGTCTAGAAGAGATTGAACGTTTAAATTGAGAGAAGAATAGGAAACATTGAGACTGTCTGGGATTGAGCCTTTTAGCTGACTGAAGGTAGGGGAGATCCTTGGGATCAGACAGTTCCGGCGCTCGACTCCTCCAGTGCGAGCTTAATGGCCAACAGTTTCCGATCCAGCGCGTCATAATTGCTTTTGGATGAAGAGAGACGTTGTGAAAAGAATTCATAGGGTTGAAGTCCAAGAACGTTATGAAAGCACTGCTCTGACCAATTTTCAATTCCAAAGGGCCAGTTGGATTACTCTCCAGTCTTTCCTACTTCCTTTTTTCAGCCATAACATTTTGATAGATTAATGGGTCTTGCAATGGACATGGATTGGACTAATGTAATTAAAGACATAGAGTCTGCTTGAGCAGATCTAATAATAATAATGAATTAATCAATGAATGATTAGTTATTCATAGCCAAATCAAACCAAACCAAATTGCCTTATGCAATCTAGAACATCCATATTGCTGTCTTGGTTTGGGGTATTGCTAGAAACTTCACTATTAAATTTCATTTTTATTCTTTGGGTCATAATTTTATATGACTTAGTGTGATTGCTTTAAATGATTTGATATAAATTTTATAATAAGAAAAAGTACAAAGTAATTTATTGAAGAGCCTAAACATAATTTTTGGATGCACTATAATTATAATAAAATATCTGAAAATAAGTAAAGTTGTGGCACAATAAATTATGACATTACTGCATTAATATTAAACTACATTTAAAACTCGACACTTCTCGTTTTATCTAGTAAAATAGCATAAATTAATGCTAATTACATTTCTGTGAAAAAAAATCATTTGCACGGTAATAAATGAATAAATGAGGAAAAGCATTAATACAGTAGTGTATTATTATACTGATGAGGTGAATTTCCATTCCTCTTGCAATTTCTATATTCCCTTGTAAAATACCATTGAACAACAACTTCAGACCCAAAAGCATTTGATGCCTTTAATTTCTGGTTAAGTATTAGATGTCCACATGTATATTTTTGTTTAAAAAATCTTCTGGCCTTTATTTTCTGGCTTATTTAACTTTGGCACAATGACACAAGTGGTTGAGAAGATTCTATCAGCAGTCTCTTCAGTACCTAGGATACAAAGGTACTGGCTACCAATTGAGCAGATTCACCTCATCCAATGCCATGTCATCTATTGATCCTGGTACCAGGGTGTCCGTTTTCACAGTCAGAACACAAATGTTACTTGCTTTTTGAGTAACAAATGATTTACATAAGTATACAAAATTTAGATGTCACTATGTTAGCAGGTTCACATTTCTGGCTGGGTTTCCAGTCAGAAACAACACTTGAGGCGGGGTAAGGTGGAGGTAGTGGCAGGTTTATTTAGTTGAAGCAGCATACAACTAAATAGCATCAAGTCTCCTTTAAAATACACAAATGCAGCTACTGATGATGACTAAATGACTACCTGACCAAAAGACCACAGTTTGTCAGGCTGAAGGACTGTGAGTCTAACCAGGTGATAAGCAGCACAGGAGCACCACAGGGGACTGTACTCTCACCATTCCTTTTCACTTTGTACCCCTTCAGTCATCTACAGAAATACTCAGATGACTCTGCAGTTGTCGGGTGTACCAGAGATGGAGAAGATGCTGAGTACATAGAACTGGTGGAGCGCTTTGTGGCATGGTATGGGACGAATTATCTCATCTTGAATGTGTAAAAAACAAAAGAGATGATTGTAGATTTCAGGAGAAACAAGGTCAGATCAACCCCTATTTTCATCCAGGGAGAAGAAGTAGAGATGGATGATGAATACAAATACTTCGGTGTTTATCTGGACAACAGACTGGACTGGAGACGCAACATTGAAGCGTCTATAAGAAGCGGCAGAGACGACTTTACTTTCCGAGGAAGCTAAAATCCTTTAAGGTTTGCAGCAAGATGTTGCAGATTTTCTATAAGTCCGTTGTTGAGAGTATCGTCTCCTCTGCCATCATCTGTTGGGGCAGCAGCGTCAGAGCAAGGGACCTAAAAAGGCTCAACAACAAATAAAGAAGGCCGGGTCTGTTCTGGGGACAAATATGGAATCTCTGGAGTTGATGATGGAAAGGAGGATTTTACAAAAAATCAAGAAAATCATAGACAACCCAATATCCTCTTCATGAGACTGTTACTGGAAAACAGAGTCTCTTCAGTCAGAGGCTTCTTCAGCTTAGTTGCAAAACAGACCGCTACAGAAGATCTTTCCTGCACACAAAAACTCCTCAGTTAAATGAGATACTCCAACAACATTTAATTCCCTTTGTGATACATGAAGTATTTTTTATTGACTGATTGATTGATTGAATGAATGGGGACAGCTAATGGAGAACTAAACCAGTCTTCACAGCATTTACCAATTTACAACTTCCACCTAAGACATACATTTTATGAAATATATAGACATCTTCTTTACTTTTAATAAATATTCAATATTTTTAAAACTATACCCAAGCACCATAAAACACCACACAAAATATGTGCACAAATCTCCCCACCCTTTCCTTGGTCTCTCCCAGAACCTATATATCGTGTCTGGTGAGTCACTTGTGAAAGTGCCTTTAATAAAGTGTAAAGGGTAGAAGTATTGAAGTGCTACAGTTATTTCAATAAAAATAGTCTCTTCATTACACGCTCAAACACTTTTTATTTACCCAGCTTTTCCAGTTTACCCTGCCACAGTGTGTAAAAAATTGTTAGTGTGACAGAAAGACCTGGAATTTCATCTGACATGCAGGAGGACATGCAAAGTTATCTGATTGAATAGCGTGAATCAGCGTCAGGGCACAGAAATGAAGCCAGATTCAGGCTGGACAGATGCAATGGCAAGGTGATCTCCTCTAGAGCTGTGGTGTTTCTTCCAAACTTCTGTGGAAGTGCATCTGAGACGGCTAGTTGCAGTTAACATGCTTTTCCAACATGTTGCTGCATCAACTATTAGTTTAGGCAATTGGTTGTCCAGCAACTTCTCTTTCGTTTTAAATACACGGCTAGCCAGGGCTCTGCAATAACAAAAAACATGAATGTGCACCTTACTCTGCCGGGAAGCTGTGCAGCAGCAGCAGGGATTTTAAGAGCAGCCTGCAAAGCTAAATGCAGCAGGGGGTCAAAGCAACCAACACACAACGACGCAGTGAGATTGGAAACAAGTGCCATTGTAATGAAGCTCTTCATTATGTATCCTAGTAACCTTAAAATGGTGTTTTTAAAAGAACAAATGACACTGCTAAGGAGATTACAGAATCTTATTTTTAGTTGTTGGATGTTTTAGGCAGTTTTGTCTAAGCTGTTACCGATGATGACCAGTCCTGTTAACCAAACCAAACAAATTGATAAAATACCAATAATGTTACTAACCTTTGGAATTGTTTCCAGTGTATTGAGCGAATGACTTAGCCTGTGTCTCTTCCTTTGTGGGGTGCTCAGGTTAAAAGATCCCCCAGGGGCCTGAGCACCTTTTAAAGATTCCAGAAGAGACAATTTTAAGTTGAAGGGGAGGAGTAGAGTGTGTGCAGCTTAGTGCTTAGCCATTCAAAACTTAAACCCAGGTACATATTTTATTTTAGGAATGTTTTGTTATGTTTGTTAATTAAAGTGAGTTAATTAGCTATTTTGTATGTGTGGTAGTGTATATGTTTGTTTTCCCTGTCATGGTAGGTCTGTTAATGGGAGGGGCTATAAAAGACAGCCGGTGTAAAAGCTTTTGCCATAACTGTGTGACAAGGGTTCCTACCTGTATGTGTTCAATGTTGGTGAAAGAACAACCAATGGGTCTGCACCTTTTCTCTGCATCAAGCCTCCTGCTTAAACCAGCTGTTAAGGGCCATGTTCGAAGGATTGTTGATAATTATAGTCACTTTGTGCATTAAACACCTTTTTCTTCTTATTTTGCGTCTGTCAACAAGTTTGCATATTGCTCCCTGTGTTTATTTTGCGCCCAAATTTGGTCCACAGAACATTTTTATCGAAGGCGAGAAGTGAAAGGAGAAGTCATAGTTATAGTCTTTGTAAGCCTTCCCTGTCCTTTTGCAGAGAACCTTCCCTGCAGTTTAATGCTGCCACAGTGTGAGTGGCGTGTTTCCGACTGTGTGCAGTATTTGGTTTCCTCCAAACATAGCATCACATCCTATGGTCAAAAAGCCCCATGTTGGTCTTAGGGGACCAGGGAACTCTGTTCCACTTGGCTACAGAGTTTCTCACATGTCTTTCGGGAAACTGTGGTCCAACTTTGATGTAGGTTTACATTAACAGTTGTTTTCTCATGGTCACGCTCCCAAAAAAGCTTATTATGGTGAAGAACCCATGTGTGACAAGTGGCTTAGAGTGCATAAATATTTACCACCTAAACATACGTTTAATTAAATCCGTTTTATGCATGGAGAATAACCTAGCCACTTTTTGTTGCAAGGCAACAGCTACGAACTGTGCAGCCCAGTTAAAGACTACTTTCAATTCCGTAACCTTTTGTTTTATAATACATATGTACATTCTGAACATAGGAGTGGCCATCACAGTATTTTAGAGGTTCAATTTATATAGCACCAAATTACAAAACTTTTTTTTCTTGAGGCGCTTCACAAGACAAATCATTTTGTTCCAAACATACATGTTAAACAAAGGTAAGAGTGGAAATAACTGCAACCAAAGCAGATTGGATAGCAAAAGAAAAATGTAGCAGAGAAGTGAGAAGTGGTCAGATTGTCCTCCAGCAGCTTAAACAGTAGCATAAATATATAAACAGCCCAGAATGAGCTAAGCATTGGATGGTAAGCAGGAAGTTTTATAAGCTTTAATAAGGTACAAAGAGTTTGGTTTTAAGATGAAATGGAAAAACACACAGTTATGAAAGAATTGCTGGGGGATTCTATTCTCATCCATAGAAGAAAACGCCAACATGCCAGAATTTGAGAGTTTGTATAAAATGTTTCCTTCTTAAATCTGTTTCTTGTCCATTAAATCAAGAATCAAGAATCAAGAATCAGTTTATTTATATAGCGCCAATTTACAACAGGTGTCGTCTCAAGGCACTTTACAAAAAAAATCAATTAAAATCAAGGATACATTCTAACAAATCAATTTGAAAAAGTTTCCAATCTAAGGAACCCCAGCAGATTGCATCGAGTCATTGACTTGCAGCATTCACTCCTCTGGAATCAGCATGCAGAAACAATGGCTTGTGTTGTCGTTGACTTTACAGCAATCCCTCATACTGAGCATGCATGTAGCGAC
>JAVLVB010000347.1:89153-108078 GCA_032876305.1 Orestias chungarensis
TGAAAAGACAGAAAGCTAAATTAGATTAGAAGCACAGGATACTGAAATAAAAGACTTTATAGCAGCAGTTGTAGAACGTCACTGGAAGCATCTCAGCCCATGTTCTCATCCAAGAAGCTGTCTCAGCTAACAGAACGCCAGCCCAGGTGTGGCTACTATGGAGAGAAGAACACTAAGAGAAAACAAAAGGTTAACAAGGATGAAATAACGGTAACTAAGCAGATTGGACAAAGGAAGAAAGTAGCAGAGAGAGAAGTGGTCAGATTGTCCTCCAGCAGTCTAAGCCTATAGCAGCAGAACTATAGAAAAACTTAAATAACTTAACCCTATAGAGTGAGACACGAAGAATCCATGTTCTCACATCAAATCTTGTGTTTCTCATGATTTCCATGTTGCCACGGTTCACTTTGTCAAGTTCTCCCCTTCACCAAGAGCTGCTGAAATGTTTCCCTTGTTCTGCTCAGGTACAGGAACACAGCTGTACCATCAGATCAGTGTAGGCGTGTCCTGTCGTTTCCCACTGCTTCCCTGCTGCTGACCCACTTCTGCGGCTCTGGACGTCTTCTTTTAGGTAGTAAACAAGCATCACATGTTGGCCCCTGCAGCGGAGACAGCCCATCCCCTCAGCAGCGACCAATCAGGCCGCAGAGCGGGGCGAGCCTCTGGTTTTTCACTCCAGCCACGTGACCGAGTCCTAGTAGAAATCCGCGGAGGCAGTCAGCAGACAGGAGCGACGGCCCCGCTGCGGGGATTCATCCTGCGTGGAGAAACGTCGCTGCATGGGAACCAGAGGACGAGTCGGAGTTGAACTCGGACCCTGAGCACGGTGAGGCTGGAGCCGCTCAGGCTACAGCATGATTCATTCATCTACTGACTGGATCTTTTCATTTCTGGATGAACAAGGTTTAGATTCAATCATTCAAAAGCGTAAAACGCTGCAAACCTGCTTCTGCGTTTACTAATATATATATATATATATTTTTTTTTAATCGATACATTTGGGTTTTCTGTGAAATAACAATAGTTTACACTGGTTTATAGCCTTTAGTATAAAATTGACTCCTGCTGGGTCCTGCCCAGCTCTGCTCTCTGGCGCCCCCTTGCGGCATGTTGTTTTTGTCTGTAGGTTTACTTTCGGTCACTCACAGCATGCTGGGGGCCTGGAAGGGATAGAAACGCATAGGGAGGGGAGAGAGGAGGACTGAAGCTCAGTGTTCCAGAAAAGCAAACTATGTATGAGGTCTACTGTAGGACATTAATAGGAAACTTATAAAAAGGAAATATACTGCAAAACACTATCACTGCTGTTCTCCATAGTGGAGAAAGCCAAGCCAAAGCTGGTCTCTTAGTGTAACATAGCCTCTACATTTTCCACCAACCTAATTAAAGTAATTTCATGCAAAAGCTCGAATTCACCTGGAGAAATATATTTGGATTCTTTTTTTAAATCTTTTTAAACAAAATATTGAAAAACTAGCATCTGGGAAAAGGGATGCCTCTGGGCAAAACTCTTGTAACAAATCTGTACTTATCTTACACATATTTTTGGACTTTCCTTTACAGGACCAAAGCGGTAAAATTAAAATTTGATATTCAATCATCATTTTAATTTAATGTAATGTACTTGGATGTGTAACAATCCAATATTTTAAAGAATGCAAAGGATGTACTAGAAATACTGTTGCACGCAGTAAAAAGGCAATAACAATATTTTGGCCTAGTGAAAGTAGCCCAGTTTATAAGGATTGGAGATGAACTAAATATACAATATTATATATACTTACTCCTACAGCAAAGTTAACATTCTTTAATACACGTAAAATTTATGTCTGATAAATATTTAGAATGGGATTCTCTTGTGATGCAGAGAAAAGCCGCCTTACTAAGGATTACCTTGCCTCACTATTAATTAGTTTTAATATGATCTTTGGATCTTTAACCTGTTCACAAACAGCTGAGCTCAGACACAGAAGACGTCATATTTTCTTATCAGTTTTTCAACTATATGGCTGTTTTGATTGGAGTGTTTATAATGTTGCTTTATGGTAATGTTAAAACAATGAAACAAAAAAAAAGACTTGAATGTTCAAACATTCAGTCGGTAAAATATTGAGATTTACACGTATAACAGATAGAAAAAAAAGCCACCAGAGCAGAAAATGTGTTGGCTAAGGAACATTTTAGGGGTGTGTTCTGCATAGATTCAACTTCACTTACATGGCATTGTGATCTATCTTGGGAGCCGTGAACACCTGACCAGCAATGCCCCAGCGGTGCATAAATTTTGATAATTACAGAGCATTGCATAGTTTCCTTAGTTTTCTGTCACAGTTGGACTCCACCAAGGTTATATGTTGTCATGATTCTGTTCATATTCGTTTAGGTATAGCCAAGGTTTAAGACCCAAGATCCAGTCTTTGCTTTTTGCAGTTGATGTGCAGGATCTCCAGGTTTCCTGTAGCATTCTGCAGTAGAGTGTGAAGCGGTCAGGATTAAGATCAGTTCCTCCAAATCTGTGACCGTGGTCTGAAGCCGGAAAAGGGTGAGGTCCTGCCCCAAGTGGAAGAGTTTCCAAAGTATCCCTGGCTCTTATGCATTAATGATGGAAAATTGGAGCAGAACAATGACAGGCGGATTGGTTAAAAGTCTGCAATGATGCTGTGGCTGTACTGCTCTGTTGTACTGAAGAGAGATTAGCCAAATGACGAAACCTCTAGATTTACCAGTCAAACTATGTTCCCACCCTTATATATGGTCACAAATGTTGGGTTGTGACAATAACAAATAAATTGTGAATAAAAGTATCCAAAATTAAGGTGTCTAGGCTCTCCCTTAAAAATAGGCCAAGGGACTTTGAAACCACTTAGACGCACCACTCTCTACATCCAGAGGAGGTAGTTTAGGTGGTTCACTAATCTGGTTCGGATGCATCCTAGATGCCTTGTAGACGTGCACGACCCACCATGAGGAGGCGCAGAAGCAGGCCTGTGCAGATTTTAGATTATTGAAATTAATATCAGGCAGATATAACTTGACTAAATACAAAAAGCAAGGGTTGGCTTGCTACTCGATTTGAATCCAGTTCGGTTCAGTAGAGCCAATGCACAACATATTACATATTGAAACCCTGTACAAGAAATCTCGTTTGCGTTTAATTCTTGATCAGGAGTCTAGTTATCAAAAACCGCTTTACATTCAGTTTAGGACATGTTATAAGAAAATTCTGTGATGGAGCCTAATATCAGTAAATATGTAAATGGCAACATCAGCTCGATACACACCTTTTTTCCTCACTTTTGAACATGCTCTGTGTGACTAAATATTGCATTGGTTTGAAAAATATGTCCAAACCCTTGAGATAAATCCACCAACAATTATTGCGCTTCAAACAGTACAAACACTACGATGACGATGACGATGTCTTTGCGATACATTGTGTGGACCTATTTCAGTTCTATATTGAAACTGGTTTAAAAAGTCTTCTATGTAAAGAAACCAATCAGGTTGCATCAAGTTCTGTTAGAAACATCTGGACCAATGAGATCTGTGATGGATGATGAAGCTTGGCTATGAAGAGCTAAGAAGAAGAATGATAAATGTTGTACTGCATTTAACTTGGAAGCTGATGGAGGGAAGCTAAAAAAGACAATATATGATCAGGTCATTCTGACCTGCATACTTAGATCTTTGTCCAGCTGCTAATTCAGCTTAAGGTACCTAACTCAAGATCACTAGGACATTCTTTAATTCGTTTTTGAATTATGAACACTGAACTAAATGAAAACAAGCCTTATGGTAAAGTGTAAACATGTAATGATAAAAATTTAGATGTTCATTAGTCGTTAAGAAATGAAAGCATTTCTCACACTTGACAAAACTGCTTAATTTTGGCATTAAGAAATGTTCAATAACCATTAATGAGTGGTGTTATGTTTTACACTTTAAAGAGGGGCTTCCCCTCAAAGGTTTTAGATTCTGCCACAATATAGAAAAATAGTTAAATATTATGTTCTTAAAAAATGGGCTTACAAATTCTTATTGTGCATATAAGGTAATAACTTTGTCTGAAATGTTTAGTGTAACAACTGAGATTAAATATATAGCTGAACACATTTGGCTTAATTTTTGAAACAATAAGTTTAACACATGTTATTTGTGCTGCTTTATGTCCTTGCAGAAATTTGGTATCCGGTCCAGACAGCTTGGATTGTGGTTTATTTTCCACTCCAGGTGTTTTGGTTTGTCACCAGAATGGGAAGGCTGGTATTGGTGGCGTTGGTTTATTTGGTTTACCCCTCTTCACATCCAAGGACAAATTCTGTTGGATCTTTGTAAACATAAACTGAAGAAAACACCCAGATAAAGCAGTTTTGCCAGAGATGGTGGATTATTCTCCAGTGTGCAGAGAGCCTTTTTTACCATGCAGTTGTTCTCCACAACCATATCAGCAATTAGACATGGTCTCAGATAAAGACTCCTATCAGGTGAGTCCATCACCATTTTCAGACGATGATGTGAGTGTGTTATCCAGTCCTCGTTCCTGCTTCACCCCTGATTCCCTGGAGCTCAGCTCCAGCTGTGGCAGCAACTGTAGTACTGAAAGTCTGGACAGCATCCTGGACCAACAGCTGTCACAGACCTCCTTAGGAAGTACCAACAGTTTGTCTGCTGTATTATCTGGCTTCCAACTGGACTTAAAGAGAGAAGTGGCCTCCAAAAATGAGCTTGTATTAAAGGAAAACCTTGGCTTCTTTTGTTGGTCAAATGTGGATACAGAAGATCAGCTTGCAGGGTCATTCCAGCCCACATTGGAAGAGATTGAAGAGTTCCTTGAGGAAAATATGGAGATGGTGACTTTGAAGCATGAGAGATTTACATTTGGGCCAGAAGCAACTTCAGGTCCTGAAAGGGATGTGCAGAGTTGCAGGGCTTCCACTTCTAAAATCAGTTTGAAGCCAGAGACTAATAATTTAGACCAAACTTGCCCCACTGCTAGTACTTCTGTACCGGCCACTGCTGCCTTCGCTGTGAACAAACCGGTTAACCCAACACATAAATCTGAGGCAGGGGTGAAGAAAACATCAGCCAAGAAACCTTCATTAGAAGAAAAGTCCACCAGTAGCAATGAAATGCCAGTAATCCTACAGATTCAGCCCATTCAGGTGAAGCAGGGCCCCACACTGACCCCAGTTACTCCCTCCCAGCCTTCCCCGACCTTAGACATCAAAATTGCGCAGCTACTGGTCAACATTCAAGGACAGACTTTTGCACTGGTGCCCAACATTATGCCGTCCCCCAGCTTCAGTGTCTCCAAGTTTGTACGGATTGCCCCAGTCCCTATTGCAGCCAAACCTCTTGGGCTCTGTGACGGTGCCGCCAGCCAGAGTTCTGGGATTCTCATAGGAGGTCAGAAGTTTCAGAAGAAACCCGTTGCAGACCTTATTAAAATGCACAAATGCTCTTTTCCTGGCTGCAACAAGATGTACACAAAAAGCAGCCACCTAAAGGCCCACCTGAGGAGGCACACCGGGGAAAAGCCTTTTGCCTGCAACTGGCAGGGCTGTGGATGGAGGTGGGTACACCGTGAAGGTCACTGTAAGTTAGTGGGATTGGACACAGTGCTCTTTATGGTTATACTATGGTTATCGTTATAACCGGTGAAACAAAGGGGCGGTGAATGTTGGTTAGTTCACTAAGTGAACGGGAAGACCAACTCCTTGTTGGATTGAGACTTAGAACAGTGGTCAGTAATATGCATCTGTAGGGCCACATGTGCCTCTTTAGGCTTTATACTTTTTATACCTCTTTGTACCTTCAGGCAAAAATTGATAGACCAAAAAATTGTTCGTAAATGTAAAATATTAAATAAAGATTATATTTGATTAGATTTTTCTATTATTCGTTTTGTCATCATATATTTGCACATAACAGAATATCACTGACACGAGGACTTATTTTTATTTATTGCTTTTGTTTAGTAGGTCTAAGGGTTTAGTTTTTTATTTGTATATTAGAAAGAGGAATAATTAAGCCAGTTTTTTTAATGTAAGATACAGTTTTTATGGCTCTGGGAAATTCTTCTTAAGATGAAGTAAAAAAATGCCCCTTAAAATAATAAAAGCTGCTGACACCCATCATGTTTTTTGATTCTAAAAGAAGATTTGATTTTAATCTCCTGTTGGGAAATAACTGTTATTACAAAACTACTGGTGTTGCAGTTATTTGGCCGCTGCTGCTTATACTTTGTACATCCTCCTTTAGCCAACAAGACAACCCTCAGTATTTCACAAGGTTGGAGCATACAGAGTAAGGGATCTTTGACATTTCTGTGCACACAATGACCCAGAATCCTGAGGCTTTTGGCTTCTAAGCTCAGCCCAACGTGCAGATTTTCTAAAGCACATGTGGAAGATGTCGTGGAAGAGAGATCAGGTTTGGTTAGTGAACCATTATATGTTGATCTGGACAAATATTTTGGATAGTTTTTTAAGCTAATAAACTAAATGCTGTCTTTTTTTTACTGGTAAATTTTAAACCAGTTTTGCTATTTTGTTAAAATCACCTTTAAAGGTTTATGATGCACTATAATAATTAGAGTGCATCATAAACTTTTACAGGCGATTAAAAAAAAATCGCACAATTAGAGTCTAATTATGGGATTTGGAACAATAACAGATCTGTTCTATATAGCTTTCCTAAACAACAAGGCAGATATAATTTTCTCAATCAGGTATAGTGAAAATAAAATGGTGACAATAAATCTATCTAGTTAATCAGTGATATTTATATTTCTAGGGAGTAGAAAGCCTTACCTTACTAATTAGAAGTTCCTATAAAATTAATGGAGGGTTATGTTGGATTTATTACTCCTTTTATAAAGAATCATTTCATTTTGAAGCTTTTTGCCTGATTTCAGGTTTTTCTTTATTGGTGCATAAAAATGAAGGCCATTAGGCCAGCATGGCAGCGAGACTTTGCTGACATTGGTAACATAACAAAGTCTCAGCCTGTAACAGAATAGCCAAGAAAAACAATCATGCTGTTTTGTTTTCACTTGGCTTTACAGTTAAGTACCTCGTGATGACTTTCAACAGGAGGGATGGTGCATATTATGTGCAAGAATAACTGGGGTTTCTCTGTGTGTGCAATTAAAGCAGAATTGGGACACGTGGACTCAGCACTGACCGCTCATGTGGAGATCTGACCGCCATGCAGCTGTTTTGGCCAATGTCTGTGTGCAAAGTGTACACAGTGAGACTCGCTCATCTGGAGCTAGCTCTGTGTAATAACAGAGTAAGGCTGCTGCAGTTTCTTTGCAGTTTCTCTCTCTGTGTTTGCGCATTAGTAAGCTACTTTTAGAACATGAACATAAGCTTTTACCCAGCAATCAAACATTATTTTTAGGAAGTAATGTCTTTACTTTTTTGTGGTTGGACTGTGCTCCAATAGTTAGGTTTACAGGTATAGTGTAAATTTTGTAAATTGTGTTATGATAAATAAAATTACTTAAGTTAATGCAAAGTCATTGTGAAGATAGAGAGAGTAAATATTAACCACATATTTTAATGAAGATGACAAAGAAAAAAAAGAAGTGGAATTTAATTAAATAGTTGGTTTTGTTATCAAGCAGCAGTCAGACAAAAAATACGTGGGACTTAGTTCTGCATGCAATTACTTGAAGGGAGCAAGAGTGAGGTAGTGGACCTGACAAAGACTCGGCACTGAATAGTTACCATGACTGTGGGTAGGAACTTCTAAGCAGCCTCATTGCATGAAATAAAGGAAGAAGGGAGCCACAGAAGAGGGACTGAAGGGAAGTCACAAGAAGCTCCTCTACACTTTAGCACTGTAAAATCTCATGTTAGGCACAACTCTGACTGTGATACCAGTGCAGTTAAAGTTGTAGTTCGTTTGTTTAGCATCAGAGTAGATTTAGATTGATGGGCTGTTTTAAATGTTATCTGATCTTAGATGATGGTGAGCTTGTTCCTGAACTGAACCCGTTGAAGAATGTGTTCAGCTCATTTGCTCGGTCCACACTTCAATCGATCAGATAATCTTTCGGCTCGAAGCCTGTGATCTTCTTCATTCCTGACCACACATCTCTAATATTGTTCCCCTCCAGTTTACTCTCCAGCTTCCTCCTACACACCTCCTTGCTCTCTTCTGATCTTGACTTTGAGCTGTCTCTGTATACTCCTCAATAACTCTCTGTCTCGCTCCCTAAAGGCTCTTTTTTCATTTTTAATTGTTCCTTCTGGTCACTGGTGATCCAGGGTTTAATGTGAGGACGATGTTGGTTACACAAATGCTTATATAGCCAGTCACACACTCAGTCATGGCATTAACTTCATCTCCATGTGGGTTGCAAAGAGAACTCCAATCAGTAGATTTAAAGAAACCTTGAAGGTTTTCTCCAGCTTCCTGTGACCAATTTCTGACAATCATTTAAGTAATAGGTAGTCTCTGGACAAGGGGTTTATATTCTGTGCAGAGAAAAACAAGGTTGTGATCTGATTTTCCCAGAGACAGTCTTGGTTCAGAATGGTACGAATCCCTGACATTTGTGTAAAACAAATCTAATGTCTTGTTTTCTCTGGTAGACGAACTGTTGAAATGTTGGCGGTGTAGCAGAGAGTCAAGTGTGATTAAAATCAACAGATATTGCAACAAAAGAATTTGGGTGCTGTGTCTGTATCTTAGCAAAAAACAGAACTGATGACATCACATACATTATCGGCAACGGCTGACGGTGGAATGTAAACAGCCACCAGAACAACACTGGTGAACTCTCTTGGTAAATAATATGGAGGAAAACCTACTGCCAGTTGTTAATCAAAATCTAATCAAATCAAATCAAAATGTTATTTATATGGCACCTTTCATACTTTAATAGCATTACAAAGTGCCTTACAAAGGCTAAAAACAACAGTGATAAAAACAAACCAACCCACCCCCATGAATACCCCAAGAGACGCAAAGACACGGCTGGGCACCCAGACCTAAGGCAAGGAAAAAGCCACATTGGGGACCGACTACACTGAGAGGGCTCCCGGCCAACAACCACAGGGAGCCGCCACAGAGACACTCCCAACCCGGGCAGAGAAGAGGCCCCACACCAAAGTGCAGGGTCCTCCAGCCCCCCAGGCCAGAGCAGCCAACAGGGCAGACTCCACCATCCCCACCCCTCCCCAGTGGACCTAAGGCAGCTCCCAGTGCAGTTGGCCCCCACAAGGAAACCCTGGAGCTGAGAACTAAGATAAGATAAAAATGTAAATGTAAAATATCATGTAATTAAAATGTTTAACTAAAACATGGAGTTAAAACATAACAACATCCAGTTAAAACATCCAACTAAAATGTGAAGTTTTAAATTATTAAGAAAACAAGATAAAAGTAAATAAAATTAAAATAAATAAGTTAGATCAAACAAAATTAAAAATAAATAAATCATTAAATAAATAAAATCAAGTACAAAATAAAATCAATTTAAAGCCTGATTAAAGAGGTGGGTCTTGAGCCTCTTTTTAAAAACATCAACGGCCTCTCTCCGGCAGGCTGTTCCACAATCCGGGACCATACTAACAAAAAGCCACCTCCCCATGTGTTTTAGATCGAACACGTGGTATGGTTAAAAGGCCAGTGCCGCAGGACCTCAGGGTCCGTGAGAGTTGATATGGTAAAAGTAAATCTGACAAATAAGAAGGCCCAAGACCGTTAAGACATCTAAAAACCAGTAAAAGAACCTTGAAATTGATCCTGAGGCGCACGGGGAGCCAATGCAGTGATTTTAAAACTGGTGTAATGTGCTCCCGCCCTCTGGTCCTTGTCAGCACTCGTGCGGCTGAATTCTGCGGAAGCTGAAGATTGAAAGTAGTCTTTTTTGGAAGGCCAGAGAGCAGGGCATTACAATACTCTAAACGAAGAGAGATAAAAGCATGCATGCAAGATGGTAAAAACCTATCTTTGTTAGGTTTTTGATATGTGGAATCAAACTAAGCTCAGAGTCAAAAATCACTTTGTGCTGGTTTAAGATTATGAAATTTTGATAAAATTTTCTCTCTCTGGCCTTCAGGACCAATGACTAAAACCTCAGTTTTGCCCTGGTTGAGCTGTAGGAAATTTGCTTCCATCCATGACTTAATATCTAAAATGCAGTTAAAAAGGGCATCAAGTGGCCCTGTGTCATCAGGAGACACGGCAATGCACAGTTGCGTATCATCAGCATAACTATGAAAGCTGATGCCGTTCCTCCTGATGACCTGAAATGGACCCCTGGGGAACACCACACTTAATATCATGGGGCTCAGAAGAACACGTATCCATATTTACAAAGAAGTATCGATCCGTAAGATAGGAAGCAAACCAGTTAAAAACAGCACCAGAGAGGCTGACCAGGTTCTTCAGTGTGTCTGTTTAATAAAATGTGATGGTCTACTGTATCAAAGGCTGTGAGTTTATGATTATCTAAATTGAACCTGGTGTCATTTAGAATCTTTACCAGGCCCTCTCAGTACTTTGGTTCCTCCTAAAACCAGACTGATACTTCTCTAAAATGTTTTTTGTGGTTAAACAATCATTCACTTGGTTAAAAACCAGCTTTTCAAAAATTTTACTTAAAAATGGTAAATTGGATACAGGCCAGTAATTGTTGAGAATGCATTGTGAAGCATGGTGATAGAACAACTCTGTTGTTGGGCCATCAGGAATGATGGGAAATTATGCATGGTGGATGGAATAGTCAAAGAGGAACAGCACCAAGTTCTTTAGCTTAAGTTCAAACAGCTCGGTGGTTGAAAGTTGGACAGAAGGCCTTTCTAAAGGCAATGATCTCCCAAAACTTCACACTTTCATATCTTTGAATGCATGTCTTTATTTGTTGAATTTTTCCAGGTTTGTTACACACCAACATTATCAATCTTTTTTCCATTTATCCTCACAATGTCTTCTCCTTCTGTCAGGTTCTCACGGTCTGATGAGCTGTCCCGTCACAGGAGATCCCATTCAGGCGTCAAGCCCTACCAATGTCCCGTATGTGAGAAGAAGTTCGCTCGCAGTGACCACCTATCAAAACACATCAAAGTCCACCGTTTTCCTCGCGGCAGCCGGACAGTTCGCTCAGCCAACTGACTCTTTTGTACTGTTCCTGTGATCATAGGGAATGCTTAGACGGACAGCTCGACTCCACACAAAGGTTTGCCACAGGAGTAATGATATATGCATACTGGACCCTGGATACACACAAAGGTTTGCCACAGAAGTAATGATATATGCATACTGGACCCTGGATACATGACTCTAAAACTGGCCTGTGTGTGATTGTCAGGAAATGCTGGGTTTTCAGTTCTCAGTGTCGCTGCTCAACTCTCTTACTGTTGTCGCTTAGTTTGTCTGGACCCACTGTGTCTGCACTGGTTTTTGTTCTTTGCTTCTCCTTTATGTCAGCCGAAGATACAGTAAGTTTGTTTTAATTTAGTCAGGACCATATAAGGCTTTTAGTGACAGCCTTGCATATCTACTCTGAGTTTTACTTTCTTCTTAGCAGTTTTAAACATTCCATATATGATAGAATTTTTTTTTTTCAATCCCAATCAGTAGAAAAAGTGAGATAAAATTCATACTCCGGTCCACAGAGGATGCTCTGTACCTTTTTAGTTTGAACTGTGTCATTTTACTGCTCACTTTTATCCAAGACCTATAACACTCAACTGCACTGAGAAAGGGAAACTGTTATGCAGAACTGATCTCACATTCTATAGTGTTGGCCATGAAGAGGTTTTGAAACATAAAACAAATTTGAGAATTAAACAACATTTGGATCAATCACAGTAAAATCAATTTCATCTGCACATGCTGAATATCTTCACTGTCAAATTTCAGGTCTTTCAAAAGATGTCTTTTAGATATGAAAAACTGGCTTAGAAATAAGGCCTATTGTTAAATTTTTTTTACATACAACATTACAGTAGCAACTGCAAACATGAAATATATAAACTGAACAGATTTAGAGTGAATCATACAAATAATATTACCCCTTGAATGGCTTATCAAGTTTCCAGAGTTATTTAGAAAAGATACAGTCTCAGATATTTTGACATGTATGTTCTCAGTGCCCAGTGGGGGGCTGCCACTTTTGTATATAAGTATCTTAGTGATTGCTCAGAATATTTTTTAGTAGAAAAAAATCAGTTTGACTGAATGCCTGAATCTCAGCCATCATCTCAGCTATTTTGCAAGTGACAGAAAATGCCTAAACTCTTCATTTGAAACTGAAAACTCTGGGATAGTCCTGAACCTCAGGTAGCAAGAATGTTTAGTTACAACTCCGACATTCACTCTTGCACCTCCCTACTGAACTACCAGGAGAGAGAACTTCTAAGGAAATCCGTGACATTTCTTCTTGAGTCAACTTGTAAAGACTTGTAAATTCTGATGCGCACTTGTAAAATAAAAGGGCTGTCAATCTGCTGTTCATGTACATTTGAGTTTTGTAAAGTAAGGTTTAAAATATGGTACATCATTCTATTGACTCCGTTTCTGAGTTTGTACTTCTAGTGCGAACGGAGGCATTTGCATTGTACAAACGTATGTAATTTTTTATTGTTGCATGAGTGCAAGACCACCAAGACTGTTATATTGGTCACAAATAGACACCATTTCGAAGAAGGCCCAATAGAGACATCCTGTTGTGGCTTAAGAAGTCTAAGCTGCCCCAGAAGCTGCTGGTCATCATCTACATAGCCATTCTTCGGTCTATGTCAGTCATCCCCGTGGCATGTCCACAGAGCAGACCATCTGAGCTGATCTTTCTTCCATCCAGGACATGTACTGGTCCAGGGGCTTTGTCCAGCTTGTTGCTTGTGTGCTTGGTGAATAAAGCTGATTCTGATGTTTTTACTGTGAGGAAACTGCTGTATCCAAAGAGAGCCCACACTAATTTAAAGGTCTCAAATCTCCTTTGGTTTATGTCTGAGACAGAAGCAAACATTTTCCAGGTTATATTTAAAAATCTGTGACAACAGGAACACTTGTCATGGCTTCATCTTTGTCTGTAAATTTGGGGGATGTACCTGCTATGTTGTCTTTGAATGAAACCATATTTAAAGGTATAGGAGAGGATATTTTCAATAGAAACATTTCAATGGAAAATCCCATTGAAAATGACAGCAAATCAAAAACGACCGTTGGTGAAAAATAACTGGCGGTCAATTCGTAAACAAAATTTACGCGATGACGTATATTACTAATGTCCCCACCCACCCGACCCGTACAACGCGCGCTCATTTTTGAATTCGCGCATGCGCAGATTGTTGTTTAGGAAGTAAAACGGGACGGACAAGACTTATCATTCACCATTGAAGAGAGGTTCTCCCCGTACGGCAGAGAAAATGGAAGCTCGCAAGAGAAAAACCGTGTTCGAAGTGTCAGACATGTTCTCAATTCTGTAATAAGTCCGATGCGGCGCCAGAGGCTGTGTCTCGCAGATGTAAACAGACAGCACGTGCTGAGGACGTGCGCGCTCCCGATATCAGGGAGCGGTACTGGAGATTAGGTGGCGCATGCGCAGTGTTGCGAAAATGAGAATGAGCTAAAGATCCTCTCCTATACCTTTAAAGGAAAAATAGATTGGTCCAAACCTGACTGAGGAGGAATATGGAATATGCTGTAATGTCAACTAAAAATTATTTTTGGAGTACCTACCTATCGAGTACGAACTTATTTAAGGTAATGATGTACAAAACAAGGTTGGAATGTTAATGTTGAAGAGCTACAGCTAGAAGGCTTGGGGGGTGACAGGTTGGTAACAAAAAGGCCAATTTCATGTATGTGTTATGTTGTAACAAAGAAATAAAGATACAATAAGATCAACTCCCTTTCGAAGAAATTGGAAATTTGTTATCTTAATGATTGATAAAAGCAAATGGAAAGAATAAATAAGGTCTTAACCACCTAATATTGATGTGGCTTAGAGAAGCTAACTGGAATGAGGCAAAGATATTACTGTGATTTACAGTATGTACCTTGGTCAAAAGTTCTTTCTTACCAATAGATAAAAGTGCTTCCTGGTAGTTGATATTGCAGTAACCTCATACAGTTTTCTGTGAATCAAAAACATCTACTAAACATAATAGTAGCTACATTTTGTAAGTAATTATTCTAGCCGCCTGAGATGTCAGCGGCTTTTCCAGTACATTATTCCAGCAGCTAAAATAACCAATGTTTTCTATGCAATTATCCCAACTGCAGCTCACTGGCAATCTTGAACTTGAACAATAGTGTGCAGGAGGAGGTACACAAACTTGATAGACTTCTGACTTTGATTGATGTTTTCTGACTGAGAGCAACAGGCTCACTAGGAAGAGAACCTTGATTTTGTTCACACATTATCCTTCTCATGAGAGTTTGAATTTTTTTTTAAATAAAACTAAAAATATAATAATAATAAAAATATATATACCAAATAAAATTGTTTTCTGATAGAACTTAATATGATCCTACAATAAAATTAAACAGTAGATATTTTTAATTGAATGTCAATGCTGGAGGTGGACCCTGACATAGTGGTGGAAGCCTGTTTGATAAACTTGTGGAAGAGATGGATTATGGCAGAACAACTACAGAGATTTTATTTGCGAAGTGGAGATGACCAGCGGCCAGAACACAGCAAGTAATGGTGAGACGAGGAACATGAGCGAACTGGCACTGAGGAGAGAAGACAGGGAATGGATGAGGACAAAGGAGGGCAAGGTGAACATCGAGCAACAGAGAGTGAGGTGACAATAACAGAGATGTGGAGAACACAACAGGATAATCCAGCTGCAAGTGGAGGAGGAGACAAGCTTAGATACTAGGAGGGTGAGTAGTAGAACAGTGGGGAGAAGTTTATGTTAACAAGGTGAAGCCCTGATAATAAAACCAGACCGGAAGGCTGAGGGAGAGTAAAAATGACATAGGACAAGCAGAGGAGGAGTAAACGAGAGGAGGAAAGACAGAACATAAATAAATACATTAAATATACATGCATATAAATACATGCAAGATCTAACCAGAAGTAATTAAAAAAGAACACAAACAATACTACAATCAATCACCATGAAGAATTCGTAAAGCAATCACTGGATATTAGAAACATAAAATAAAACCAAATACTTAAATATGCATGGTCTTGCAGCTCTTCAATCTTTGCAACACTTGCTGTCATTGACTATTTTGAATAACCATTGATTTTTGATCTCTCCAGACAAGCTAGGGCCAACTATGTCTTTCTAATGTGATTTCTGATAATTTGCAAATCATTTTATATACCTCACAACAAATACACTTTATGTGCACAACCAGAACAAATAAAAGACTGTTGGGTGTATTGGAGTTATTATTTAATTTATTTACTATGTCATTGAGGGATACTTTATTTTTTGTATGTTTTTCTTTACCTGGCTGGTTCCAAGTGGCTTCTGTTGGTATCTGATATATTGGCACATCTCTGCTGAGGCAACATTAGAAAACATACTTTCCATTGTATGCTTTTATCCCATCCATTTTTTTATTAGGCCCAGCTGAAAAGTTATTTCTAGCTACACCATTTGTGGTCCTATTCAACCCTTGTATCATCAAGTCACCACAGACAGGATTTACAAAGAGGGTTGTGTTCCTTTAATTTAAATGGTTGTTACATAGTAAAATATCCATAATGATATGAAATATCTCCAAAATATAAAGATTTTGTTACTTTGTACAAAAACATTTGTGACTGACCATGACAACACCAGAAACAAATCTCCCTGAGGGGTGTTTTGAGCTACAGATTCTGAAACTGTGGGTTTAAAGGCCCTAAATGATGCCAAATACATACTAATAATTAGAACAATGCAAAAACAACTTGGTGAACACAAATGCTATCAGAGTTGGAGTGGACTTTTCAAAGACCCTCATTAGTATTTTGAGGGTTGACTGTTAGTTTCTATTACTTTGCAGTGACTCCACCCCGAGGATTGTCTGTCAACAGGTTATGACTTGGAGGTGTGCAGACAAGAGAGGCTATTGTCTAGCTAATGTAGTTAGGAAAGTATGTATTTTTTCAAGTTGGTTACATTTTCCAATAACACTGTGAGCTTCTGACTTCTACAACTTTTTGTTGAGTCGTCTTTGAACCCTAAATTCTTTTGGATATAAAATAGGCTTTTTTTTCTTAAGGTGTCCTGTTCTACTAATGTCCCCCAGGACCCGAGGCAGACATAGGAAGAAGAAAGCCGCAAACAACATCTAGTATTGTTGTCCAAGTGCCCCTGTGAAGCCCAAAAGACTTTTCTCTCACAAGTACAGGATTACAGCCTACACGGCTATGCTTCACTAGAAGAATATCTATAAAACTTCATTAGAGATTGCTTGGGATCTATGTCAATTGTAATAAACACAGACAGAAATGGGAAAAAATGAAGGGGGGAGTTGGTGGAGGAAGAGATATAAAGAAAACAAGGGGAACAGATTAAAGGGAAGAAAGAGATCAATACAGAGAATGCCAGGATAAATCCTAAATATCCTCTCTGCACCTGTTGAAAGAGAAGGGAACAAAAGCAAACAAACTAACGTAGAAAAAACCCCTACAAAACAAAAAGACCAGGAAACCGTAATAAAAAAAAAAAAATACAAACAACACCACACCACTGATAAATGCTAATAATCCATAGTTTCTATTGCAGCCTAACAAAGTGTATCTTAGATTATACAGACCAGCATGTGCACATGCTCTTATATGGGAACGTTGCATGGTGGGTGTTGGGAGCCAAAACATAAATGGATGCTCATACCTACTCACCCAACATCAAAATACATGAAAAGAATGCAAACTCACTCCTCATCAAATCAAATCAAACCACCACAGCAACCACCCAGATCAGGGAAGGATAGGGTCCACACAACGGACACAGAGCTGTTGTGCAGGACAGCCGGCCCTCCAGACAGGGATGATCACCATGGGAGCAGCCCTGCAGGTTGAGCAGGCAGAGCCCCCTGTGTGGAGGAGCCTCGTGAGGAAACACTGGAATTAAGTGTTAAAATATCTAAACAGGAGATAAAAATAAATTAAATCAAATATCCCTCAAAACAATAGAAATAAATAAAAACAAAAGTAGTACTCAAAATAAAATACATAGTCTATCTGGGATTGAGGCAAACAGACTGGCCAAACCTCCACAATAATGAAGACAGTCATGGCCAAGCCTCCCTGGAATGGCTCCGGTACGGACCATCCCTAAAGTTGGTAAATGGAGTGAGGAGATCCACATGGCCCGATCTGCACCGAGCAGCAACAGAGCAGTACAGTCCCAGGGCCAACCCAACACACCCTTCATTCCACAAGCTCCATCATGAGTCCGCTGAACCACTTATAACCAGCACACCTATGCCAACCACATGCCACAGATTCTAAGGCTCCTCCCATTGACAGGAGCACACCCTCATCTTGCCTTGCCTCTGAGAGGTAGATAAGATCACACCAAGCCCCAAACACATCCTAAACCCTGAACTCTACTTGATGAGCTGGTTATATATTTTTATAAAATATATAGTGTGCAGAGCATTATAATCAAACAATTTTCCTTGGCTTTGTCCTTCCTCATACCTGTATAGGATTCAGCTATCCTGAGCTATTTCTTTAAATAGCTGCTACAGGCCTGGGCTGATGGGAGACAATCTGACCATTTTCCCCCATTCTGCATCTTTCTTCTTCCATCCATCCATTTTCTATACACCCTTGTCCCTATTGGGGTCGGGTGGGTCTGCTGGCGCCTATCTCCAGCTTACAACGGGCGAGAGGAAGGGGTACACCCTGGACAGGTCGCCAGTCCATTGCAGGGCAACAGAGTTAGTGGCAAAAGGTCTAAGGTGGCATGAGACCATGGAAATTTAGGAATAGCCAGAAGTTGCAACAGTGACTTACTGCAGAAGCAAACCTGACTGGCTCTCAAATTCTTTTACATCCTTATAAAGAAAAGGCGTGCCTGATGCAGGGACCCACATCTTGTGATGTGGGTCCAGTAAATGAGAAAGACATAAGCAAATCAAGGCACAAAGTTCCAGACAGGGAACGAGTACCTCAACCAAGTTTTTTTGACATTTATTGATATTATGAGTTATATTTATAAAACATAATATCTTTCACCGCGCTCTGCAGTAATCTTTTTCAGATTTATAAATGCAGTAGTTTGTTACAGGATTTTTCTATATACGATAGGGTGTTCAGTTTCAGGATTACAGATGAGCTGACCTTAGCTGAGACTGCAGAAATCGGCAACCTGACATTAATACATAATAATATATGTATTACAGCTTTCAGAAAACCTATTTGAGACACCTTTTGCTGTGCCAAAGGAACAAAAATGGTACCCTCACTTTCTATGATGGCATACAGATCACTGCCTCAGGCAAGCAGTGGCAAGAGTATAGCAACCAGAATAAAGGACCATTGTCCACATCCTACACACTCCTACTCACTGTCCCTGTTCATCCTTCAAATGCTGACCATGCCAGAACAAAGTCTGTGCCAAAATGTTCCCACTCCGATGGTCCTGGGAATTTTGCAGCCAGTTTAAACCCTTTGTTTAATAGAATCAAGAATCAAGAATCAGTTTATTTATATAGCGCCAATTTACAACAGGTGTCGTCTCAAGGCACTTTACAAAAAATCAATTAAAATGAAGGATACATTCTAACAAATCAATTTGAAATAGTTTCCAATCTAAGGAACCCCAGCAGATTGCATCGAGTCATTGACTTGCAGCATTCACTCCTCTGGAATCAGCAGGCAGAAACAATGGCTTGTGTTGTCGTTGACTTTACAGCAATCCCTCATACTGAGCATGCATGTAGCGACTGTGGAGAGGAAAAACTCCCCTTTAACAGGAAGAAACCTCCAGCAGAACCAGGC
>JAVLVB010000347.1:120763-130993 GCA_032876305.1 Orestias chungarensis
TAGACATGCCTGTAATCTACCAAACTGACTGGATTCATCGGGATTTATAGATAAATACAGTTGTGTATCATCAGCATAACAGTGGAAATTAACACCATGCTGTCTGATGATTTTACCAATAGGGAGCATGTATATAGTAAATAGAATTGGGCCAAGTACAGAACCCTGTGGTACTCCACAAGTAACCTTACAATGCGGGAGGTTTACAGTGAGGCCTGAGTCTTGAGCTCGGGAGGACATGACAGTAGTTCGACCTGGGTTGAGCACAGAAGAAAATGATTAGGGACATGCACAAAGAAATATTCAACGAAACAATGAGACGCACACAAGGAGCTAGTTCTGAGGATGACTCGTTATCATTTGTTACTAGCACATAGGCACGTGTGACAGAAGGAGCCAGCAGGCTTCAGCCTGGGCACCCTCTTGTGGACTGACCTGAAAGTGTAATAAACAGAAACCAGCCATAACCCCACTTCTGACACCCTGCATTTCAGGCATACAATATGGATAGTTTTGTTGCCTGCATCACTCAAGGCATTTCTGCTGTGCAAAAAGGATATCTTATGATTGTATCCTGATTGTATGTTGACATTTATACGCCAATGAAATTTATTTTGGAATCTTTGCAAAAATAACTGCATTATACATGATCTTTCTTCTTCCTGCTTCCTTTTTTTATGAAGGTGAAAATATCTGGCTCACTGTTTGGCAAAAAACATGTTGGTTTTGTCTTTTTGTTTAATTATTTGTTTGCTAATTCTTTATTAATAAACTCTAAACACGTTAAAGAGAAGTTTTGCTTCAGCTGTTCTCTTCTGAGCTCACGGACTGGAATGTTACATAAAAAAAAAATCATAATCTAAGTTTAAAAAGTTTCTGATTTGAAAAACTCTGAAGTCCTCTCGTGTGGGGCATGTTTAGGGTTGTGGGGTACAGTGCTGCATGGAGTCGGAGGCCCCTGCTAAAAGATCTGAGGGAGTGATGAAAGGGTCCTGGTTATGTAACAGTGTTAGGGGAGGTATGGGGGGTTGCTATTGGATGTGGATCTTGTGTGGAAACAAGAAGGCATTTGTCTCCACAGTAAATGAAGGAATGTCCAGATATCCAATGCTCCCATGCACTTTATTATGTTGTCACCAGTGTCACACTTTTTATCTTCCGTGGTAGCCTTTTTTACACACATTTTTTGCACTTGTAAATTAACCCACTCAGTTGCATTCTCCTTTGTACTTGGAGTATGATGATTTTTGAAATAACTGCAAAATATTTATGTTTGTCCTTACACCAAAAGTTCAGTATTTTATTGCTTATTCTATTTTTGCGTATATTCTTATTTATTTTGTAACCTACTTACTTGGCTCTCCTGTCACTTTGTTGCTTTTGCAGTGGAATGTCTTCGCTGTGGGGCATTGAAATATATTTCTATTCTATTTCTATTCTATTCTTTTCATTACAGAAAACAATATGCCTATATAAATAGGAAATGACTAGTTTACATCTGCAGAGAAGGGTAACCGTTTTATTTACAGGTAGAAAGGGGATGAGAGGATCACCTTCTAATCATGTTAATGAACTAACTTCTTAGCACCAATTCTTACCACAATTTACATATCCATCACACAGACAAACCTTTTAATATTACTGCAAATGAATGTATACAGTAGCAGAACAAGCTACCCATTTATAAACAAATCCATAACGTGTAAGTAAGAAGCAACCATACCGACTCTTCATAAACTAACAAAGCATCAATGTGTAATTCCAGGAGCTCTATACTACCAGATTTGGTGATAGCAGGGACAGCTAGTCACATGTTAATAAGAAAAAAAGCATCTGAGTGGTGTAAAGGGAAACAGGCTTCAAGTTGAGTGGCTTTGTCCTACTTGGTCCGAGGGCATGATCTGTATGTATTTAATAAAGCAATACATTGTTGTAGGTATTGGAGCTAACTAAAACCGTCTGTTGAAAAAGTGCAAAGGACACTTTGCTCGTGCCAATACTCTAATAAATATAACATTTAATTATAAATTGCCTAAACTCATTGTGCCTGTTATTGGGTTTTTTCTGCTTTATGTCTAACTAAGGGAAACCGAAATGATAAAATGCTACTGACACTGCCATCAAACAAGTAATATTTCATAATAATTAATGTATTATTTTTAATTTCCCCCTGGGTATAAATAAAGTACATTTGATTTGATTGATTGATAACCGAATGACTTATACTGCCTTATAGCTGCTGAAGAGGTAATAACTTACACACGAACTAGAGAAGACCAATTATCAGCTTCATGCAGAGCTGAGAGAGGACCAGTACTGATGAGCAAAATTAATTCAATTTATTTCTGTAGTGCAAACTGACCACACGTCTACTTAAGGTACTTCATAAAAACAGTCATTTCATTCCAGTTACACATACATTTCAACTGATCTTAGGTATCAACAGTGCATTAAATTTGGATCATTATTTAAAAAGTTTCCAGTCCAAGGAAACATAGTATAGGTATAATTATTGACTTGAAGTGGAGAGGAAAAACTCCCCTTTAACAATTTTCGGATCCATTTTATAACTCGGATCAAATCCACCTTAGCTCCGTGAAGAGCAGTCCAGTGATACCACAGGGCTACCCAGGGCCGGCCCAAGCCTACATGGGGCCCTAAGCAGAATTTGATTTTGGGGCCCTCTATTCCAGTCAATGTTGCTTGTTGATCATTCAGACACCTACAATAAACTCAATGTAGCTCTAGAAGTGTTGTTTACCTTCTATTAACAGCCTGACATGTCTTTACATCCATACATATGTGTTACATGTAAAAATTATTATGCCATTGCTTAATCTCTAAAGGTAAAATAATCAGAAACATTAGTAATACCAATGCAATAATATCATGAATAATAATAATGAATGAATGATAAATCATGTCCGGGGTGCCACACATGGTTTTTAATCTTAAAGGGTAACACATCTAGCTACAGCAGTGGGATGGGTTTAATTCACAGAAAATTCCAAAATTTTGATTAAAAAAAAGTGCAACTGCAATGTGCAATGCAAGAACAACAAAAACATGCAACACTTAGACATATAAAAATAAAAAATTCAATTGTACAAAAACAGAAAGAATAAAATAAACAATAAATATCACCAATCATATAAATAAAGTTAGCTGAAACAAGGTAACAAAAATGGTTTAATAAATAAATAAATAAATATATATATATATATATATATATATATATATATATATATATATATATATATATATATATATATATATATATATATATATATATATATATATATATATCTACATGAACTCACGCAACGCAAGCGAAATTCCTTCCATTTCAACATTTTACTGCAATGATCTTGAGAATTTTCATGGCGTTTGAGGAATGCGTCTGTGTTGACCCAATCCCGATGTCCATCAGTTGTTAGTTTTGAGGACTTCTTAGAAAATAGTTTGCACCAAAAGCAGTAGACTGCATCTTTACTTCTTGAATAAGTCAGCCAGCTACGCTTAACTTTTCCCCCATTGACTAACTGTCTGTGGGTATAATGAAAATGGAAAGTTCGTCCATCAGACCTTTTGGGGAAAGAAAAGTTCTCCTTAATAGGCAGTGGCCCTCTGATCACATGCAATGTCCTCTCTAAATCTGAAAGAAAACAAGGCCACTCAACTGGCAGCGCTGATGGAGGATCAGATAAAGCGCAGCCATAAAGACCCCTTTGATGACTACTGCTTATGCAGTATGGTACGGGTTGCGACCAAAGACAGAGATTTTGGCAGTCTGATCCTCCCATACAGAAACAGGCTCTTGGGACATGGAATGTCACCTCTCTGGAAGGAAAGGAGCCTGAGTTGGTGCGCGAGGTAGAGAGTTTCCAGCTGGTAAAAGTCGGCCTCATCTCAACTTACTTCTTTGGCTCTGGATACTTGTTGTCCCCCATCTTTGCGCCTGTATGCTGGGGTTCACTCCGATAAATGAAAGGGCAGCCTCACTACTCCTACGGGTGAGGGGACTGCTGTTTGTGCATATGCACCAAACAGAAGTTTAGATTACCTGTCCTTTATGGAGTCCTTGGAGGGGGTGCTTGAGAGTGGATCCCCTTGTTCTGCCCTGGGACTTCTGTTTTCTGTGTCCCACGCCTATATTGCAGATGAGGCCTACCAGACCTGTGGTAGTAAGGCTGTTTGGCCCCTTTCATGGTGGAGTTTTTTGGCCTGCAGGACTCCAGAAACAGCTGATGGGGACTGTCAGTCCATACAGCATTCGGCTTGGGTTATTATGGAGGACTTTGGACATGCTAAGTAGAACAACTCTTGGACGGCTAAAAGGCAATTCTGGTCTGTCATCTGCCGTCTCAGATGGTGTATTGGTTGCCACATTGCGAGGACATTAGGGGTAGTTTTGCTGGATTGGCAGACCTGGGGGTGGTCCTCGCTTTTAAAAAGGGGGGCCATACACTGTGTTCCAACTAAAGGGGAGTAACACTCTTAAGCCTCCAATGTAAGGTATTTTATGGAGAGGAGGGTCCACTGCCTAACCCTCTCCTTTTGGACCATTTTTTGATAACTTTTGAGTTCTTTATCACTGAGTACTTAAAATCTGAAAGAAAATGTCTTTATAGTAGGTGTCTATCGGACAATGCTGTTACAGCCTTTAAAGAATCAATTCCACCTCTAATTTCTTCAGTATTTCAGAAAAACGCAGTGGAGGGGAACAAATTAATTTCATGCCCTACACAGATTGATACTGTTGTTTATAGTATTACGTCCTCATTGCATACAACATTAGACAACGTAGCCCCCATAAAAAAGGAAAGAGTTTACTCATAGGAGGTTGGCCCCTTGGTTTAATTCAGAACTTCGTACCTTGAAGGGAAACACCAGGATATTGGAAAAGAACTGGCAGTTTTCGCTTTTAGAGGAGTCCTATTTATCCTGGAAAAACAGCGTGCTTCTGTATAAAAGGACCCTGTGCCAAGCTAGATCTGCATATTTTACTTTACTAATAGAGGAGAATAAGAACAATCCTAGGTTTCTTTTTAATACAGTTGCTAAACGTAAGAGAAATGAAAACTCTGTTATATCATCCATTCCTCCAACTCTTAGCTTCAATGACTTTATGGAATTCTTTATTGATAAAATTGAATCTATTAAAACTAAAATTGATGGCATCCTAACAAACATAACTACTACCTCAGTAAGCAATTAGGTACTGAATGTGGCTCTGGAGCCTGATCTCTGTTTGTAGTGTTTTGTTCCAGTTGAGCCTTCTGAGCTTTCAAAAATACTTTCTTCATCTAAGCCTTCAACTTGTATGTTGGATCCAATCCCGACAAAATTGTTTAAAGAAGTCTTTCCTATTATTATTACCCCCATTTTGGAAATGATTAATTTGTCATTAGTGAATGGTTATGTACCAGAGGCTCTTAAGGTAGCTGTAATAAAACCCCTACTTAAGAAACCTTCTCTTGATCAAGAAGACTTAATAAATTACAGACCCATATCTAATCTTCCTTTTTTATTTAAAATCCTTGAGAAAATTGTTGCTAATCAACTGAGAGAGCATTTGAGGAATAATGACCTATTTGAAGAATTTCAGTCAGGTTTCAGAGCTCATCATAGCACTGACACAGCTCTAATTAAAGTCACAAATGATATTCTCATGGCCTCAGACAATGGATTCATGTCTATTCTAGTTCTGTTAGATCTCACTACTGCTTTGACACAGTCAATCACAATATCCTCATTGAAAGGCTCGAACACACTGTGGGGATCAAGGGAACAGCACTAGGCTGGTTTAAATTGTATTGGTCTGATAGATCCCAGTTTATTCATCTAAATGACAAATCTTCTCCGCATTGTAAGGTTACTTGTGGAGTGCCACAGGGTTCTGTACTTGGCCCAATTCTATTTACTATATACATGCTCCCTATTGGTAAAATCATCAGATAGCATGGTGTTAATTTCCACTGTTATGCTGATGATACACAACTGTATTTATATATAAATCCTGATGAATCCAGTCAGTTTGGTAGATTACAGGCATGTCTAGATAACATAAAAATGTGTATGACTTTAAACTTTCTGCTCTTGAACTCTGAAAAGACAGAAGTTGTTATCTTTGGACCAGAACCTCTAAAATGTCATGAT
Source organism: Orestias chungarensis (assembly GCA_032876305.1). Classification (NCBI taxonomy): domain Eukaryota; kingdom Metazoa; phylum Chordata; class Actinopteri; order Cyprinodontiformes; family Cyprinodontidae; genus Orestias; species Orestias chungarensis. The sequence continues at coordinate 126,923 of JAVLVB010000347.1, forward strand.
CCGTGTTTTTGGTTTGGTTCAGTTCATTATTATTTTATTGTTGTTATCATTATTTATACTTAGTTATTTTGTTGTTTAGGTTATTTTCTAGTTTGGTTGAGTCTTTGTTTTCTCCCTCGCTGTCTGCTCTCCCTTTCTCCCTGTGTGTGTGTGATATGTGTTTTTTTCCCCTGTTAGTTTGCTGTTTAATTTGTTGTAGTTGCTTTGTTTTATTTTGTTATCATTAGTTATTGTTTTCTTTAGGTTATTTTCTATTTTGGTTTTGTCTTTGTTTTTGTTATACTCTGTGTTCTGTAGTTTCCCCTGCTTTGTCCATCTTCTTTCTGTGTTTTCTCTCTCCATTATCACCCACATCTGTTTGCAATTATCCAATCATCATCTCCACCACTCCACCTCCTGCTCCTCAGTATTTAAGCCTGGTTAATTCATTCACTCACCGCTGGATCGTCTGATTTCCCTCCTCGTCTCTCTGCGGCATCTCTAGCTCCCGTGTCTCAGCTGCTTCTCCTGCCGTCTCCTCACCGTGTCCTTGTAAGCCTTTTTCCCCTCTTGCTCGCTGGTTCTCTGTGCTACCTCTCTCTCTCTCTCTCTCTCTCTCTCTCTCTCATCCTCCATTCCCATTTTAGTTATTCCCTTTATAGTTTTATTTCCCTGTAGTCTCTGGTTTCCCTCGCGTACTTGTTTGTAGTTTATTTCCTCAGTTGTTTAGCTCCTTGTTGCCTTTGGTTCCCCTCGTTGTTGTTGTTATTTTTTATATTGTTTAATTCTTTCTCGCTCCAAAGTTCCTGTGTTCAGCTTTAGTTAGTCCGTTTGTTTACTCCCCCTTCCCGTGTTCGTTAGCTGGTTTGTTTATTTCGATAGTTTTTTTTTTTTTCACGTTTGTAGTCCCCGCGTCTCGCTTCTGTTCTCTGTTTGTTTACGTTCCGCATCTCGCCTCAGTTCTTTGTTTGTTTACGTTCCGTTTCCGCGTTGTACCTGTTTCCGCTTTGCCTTTGTTCCGGTTCACCTTCTGTTCATTATACTTTCCCAACATAAATTATTCTTTCTCACAATCCCACCTCTGCTCGAGTCATTGATCGCAGTACCTGACATAAAAAGGAAATTGCTTAGTCAGCCACTTGACCTGGATAGCGTCAGGTTGGCGTCTTGTGACAAAGTAAAGAACCTTGGGGTTATCTTTGATCAGGAAATGTCTTTAAAGTCCCATATAAAACAGGTCTGTAAGATTTCCTTCGTTCACCTTAGGAATATAGCAAAAATTAGAAATATTCTCTCTAAGACAGATGCTGAAAAACTAGTCCATGCATTTGTTACTTCAAGGCTGGACTATTGTAACTCTTTATTAACAGGAAGTTCACAAAAGCAATTAAAAGTCTACAGTTGGTTGAAAATGCTGCAGCAAGAGTTCTGATGAAACTTAAAAAGAGAGATCATATCACCCCAATTTTAGCTGCCCTTCATTGGCTCTCTGTCAAACTTAGAATAGATTTTAAGATTCTTCTTTTGACATAATCAAGCTCCAAAGTATATCAGAGATCTGATTACTCCTTATGTCCCTAACAGAGCCCAGTCGTTCATGGCAGATGGCTGCTTGTACTGAGCTCGGTTCTGCTGGAGGTTTCTTCCTGTTAAAGGGGAGTTTTTCCTCTCCACTGTCGAAAAATGCATGCTCAGTATGAGGGATTGCTGTAAAGTCAACGACAACACAAGCCATTGTTTTGGTCTGCTGATTCCAGAGGAGTGAATGCTGCAAGTCAATGACTCTATGCAATCTGCTGGGGTTCCTTAGATTGGAAACTTTTTTTAAATTGATTTGTTATGATGTATCTTTGATTTTAATGGATTTTCTGTGAAGTACCTTGAGATGACACCTGTTGTAAATTTGCGCTATATAAATAAACTGATTCTTGATAATTTAGCTAAAATGTGTGATTCATAGTTCCGATAAAACAAGGCGGGCATACATGTATGTTGGGAATTGATGTCCTCTTTGCCTCCTCTAACCTAAAAACATACAAATACATCTTAGAATGTCAGACTTATGCCTTATGAAGTGTTTCCACTTTATCTAGTTATAGCAAAGTACATAGGATGTGTTTGCTATGTATACAGTGTGTTGGCTCTGGACGTTGTGGGGCAGACAGGAGTGCCACATATCCATCACACTAAAAGATACTCATAGAAAACTCTGTAGTATTTTTAGGCTGTATTCTATCACCTGGTTTAATGCAATTGGTTATCTGCTCAAAAATATATTGCAGCTATTTATGTTTTACTTGATGTAAGTTCACCCTAATCAAACTTAGCTACATTTCTTTTTTTTTAAGTATATAAAGTCTATTCTTTGTCCAGGCTCAGGTTGTGGTGGCAGCAGCCTAAGCAGAGAGACCCAGATTTCCCTCTTCCAAGCCACTATGGCCAGCTCATCTGGGGAAATCCCGAGGCATTCCCAGGCCAGCCAAGAAAAACCTCCAGCATGTCCTGGGTCTCTTCCCATTTGGAAATGCTCAGAAGGCCTTACTGGGGAGGCATCCAGGAGACATCCTAATCAGATGCGCAAGCCACCTAAACTACTTCTTCTTTACATGGAGAAGCTGGAGCTTTAATTTGAATCCTTCTTGGATGACCAAGATATTCACCCTATCTCTAAGGGAGGGACCAGACACACTGCAGAGAAAATCCATTTCGGTCGATTGTATCCTTTATCTCTTTCTTTCGGTCACAACCCAAAGATCATGACCATAGATGATGGTAGAAACATTGATCACCTAGTAAATTAAGAACATGAGCATATGAAGCCACCAATGATACATGGACCAAACAGTCCGTATCAAAGAGCCTGCCACGCCATACTCCTGGAGTACCCAACACAAGAGTCCAAGGAGACACAGTCAAACACCTTCTTCAAGTCCACAAAGCACACGTAGACTGGTTAGGCGAACTCCCATGCACCCTCCAGGACCCTGCTGAGGGTGTGGCGCTGGAACCACACTGTTCCTCCTAAATCCGAGAACTATCCAACGAATCAAGAAGAATCAAGAATCAGTTTATTTATATAGCGCCAATTTACAGCAGATGTCGTCTCAAAGCACTTTACAAGAAAATCAATTAAAATCAAAGATACATCATAACAAATCAATTTGAAAAAGTTTCCAATCTAAGGAACCCCAGCAGATTACATCGAGTCATTGACTTGCCGCATTCACTACTCTGGAATCAGCAGGCAGAAACAATGGCTTGTGTTGTCATGGACTTTACAGCAACCCCTCATACTGAGCATGCATGTAGCGACAGTGGAGAGGAAAAACTCCCCTTTAACAGGAAGAAACCTTCAGCAGAACCAGGCTCAGTACAAGCAGCCATCTGCCACGACTGACTGGGGGTTTGAGTAAATTATGTGTCATTGTGGATCATGCTAACCTTAAACATTTTAGCTCTGTGTAAATTGTTTTTTGTTTTCATTCACAGAGGATACGTCACGTTCATCGCTTACCTGACTACCTGAATTATTGTATTATACTGTTATGGACAACCAAAGCAATTTTTAGTAAGGTAGTTTTTCACCTTACTAAAAGTTTTTTTTTACACATTTTTCACAAAAGCTAAAGCAATTCTTTTATAAGAGCGCATTCATTTATTTTTTGTTATGATCTGTGAATAGTAAATGACCTGCACATGTATAGTGCTATACAGTATCAAGTCTAGAGGACCCCAAAGCCCTTTACTCTACATTCAGTCATTCACACATTTGTGATGGTAAGCTAGTACAGTGTAGCCAGTGCTGCCTTGGGACAACCTGACAGAAGCGAGGCTGCCATCAACTGGCAGCAATAGAGAAGGCAGGTGTCATGGCGAAGGACACAGTCACTGAGACAGATCAAGAATCAAGAATCAGTTTATTTATATAGCGCCAATTTACAACAGGTGTCGTCTCAAGGCACTTTACAAAAAATCAATTAAAATCAAGGATACATTCTAACAAATCAATTTGAAAAAGTTTCCAATCTAAGGAACCCCAGCAGATTGCATCGAGTCATTGACTTGCAGCATTCACTCCTCTGGAATCAGCAG
>JAVLVB010000347.1:149146-178827 GCA_032876305.1 Orestias chungarensis
GAGATGCTCGGTCATCCAGGAGGAGCTCATAGTAGAGCTGCCCCCCCCCCCCCGTATTGAGAGACGCTACCTAAACTCACTGGAGTACTTGATTAGGATGCCTCTTTGACACCTCCCTGGTTAGTGGTTCTGAGCAAGTCCCACCACAAGGAGAGCCACAGAGTGACATACTGATGGGACAATCGAGACCAAAATAAACAATTCATTTAAGCTCAAGCAAGCGATTAGACACAAAATGTCTTCAAACCTGAAGCCACAATTGAGTTTTCATTCATATTCACGAAAATTAAATTGTTTCTGTTGCTGAAATAAATCAGTTTTTGCGCTCTTAACATTAAAGTTTTGAAAATACAATATTTGCAAGTCCAAAACTGATACCCGAATTGATATTGATGGATGGATATGATAGTTCATAGACTGAATGGAACCCCGTAGGCATGGTGTTGGTCCATCTGCAGCGGATCTCCTATTATTTCCACAGGAATCTCTGGATTCTTCGTCAGCATCTGTATCTTGTGAATACATCTTTGCAGAAGTATTAACTTACGTAAATACGAAGGAGACAGGAGACATTATTAATTTAACTGTAGCCACACTGCCTTGCTCTGACCGAACACACAGAGAAGAACAGAGGCTCCGCCTTTATTATTTTCTAAGCTCTTAACCTTCCACTTTACAAAGTAGCGCAAACAAAAATACAATAATGAACAATCCACTTTTTTGCAAAATAAATAAATAAATCAGCTTACATAAAGGATTTACAGTATAATATTAAGCAGTAGTTGTAAAATTAGGTTAATGTGTCCGTTTTTATCCTGATTTTACAAAGGTTGGGAGAGCGCTATAAATACATTTGATTTATAGTGCCTGGGTCACTAAAAGGATTTTAATCAAACTTGGTGAGTATAGAGAGATGGTGATGCAGCGCTAATGGGACACTGGTCATACTTGTTGGGTCGGGTTTGCAACCCAAGTATAACAGCTTTTTTTAAATTTGCGTTTAAAAGCAGATTCCGGGTAGTGGTCCATCATCTCTTTAACTGCACTACACAGGACCCTTATCCACGGAGACAAGAAGGGAGGCTTCACAGTGTTCTGGGCTGATGATGGACTTGATACTGGACCGATTTTGCTGCAGAGGGAATGTGATGTTGAGCCTAATGACACAGTCAATACAATCTACAAGAGATTTCTTTTCCCAGAAGGTGTCAAAGGCATGGTGAGTCACAAAGGTTAGGCTAGCTACTGTGAAGATGAAATGTGGAGCAGATGCAATAATGAGATTCCATTGAATAAAATAAATGTTTCGGAAAAATCACTCACGTTACCAATAAACATAAATACAAGAAATTTCAGAAATTTCATCAAAACTCTCTATGAGTCCTGATGATGATTAACGTGTGTCATTGAATTTAGAACTTAAAGCTGTAAGGAATGTCTTCAGGTAAGACTGCTGCAATGTTTTTTTGAGCCAAGTTTCATTTATCAGCAATTTAGTTTGACAGTAAAATTACTGATTAAAAATTATTGTCCTCATAAAGAATCTGCACAAAGTTACATTTGTTGTGTTATCATTGGAGTTAGATATTACAATGTAAATCCCTAATTTGGATGTTGAATTTCTGCTGCCTATTATGACCAAAGTAGGAGAAGCAGGTTTAGTTTCAGTTGGACCCAGGATACAGATGACCTGCATTGTTTTGCTTTTAAATGCTGTTTATCTCCGAAAGAAAGAATTTTTGATGTGTTAACTTTAGTATAAATGACATTGCTTACATCATCTTAACTTGTTTAATTAACTTTAGACCAAATAACATAAAAGCCACTAAGTATATTGTTAATAAGTGTATGTTGCAGTGGCTCATAACATTCCCTCTGATACATTTCCTTTGGCTGCTTATTCTGTCAAAGGTTCAGATTTTTTACATTTAGGAAGACTATTTACTCAATAATACAAAGTTTTACCAAGGAAGTTTTGATTACATTTCTTTAGCTTCTCGGTTGTTAAGTAGTTGTAAATAGCCGTCTGCTTGTCCAGTTTATTGGACTTCAGTAAAAGCAAATAATGTCTGTCCTCCATAGCAGTTTAATTTGTTGGAAGCATCTTCTCTTTATCCTCTTGTGATCTACCACGTGTTTTTAAGTTGATCAAACCGGCGCTGAAAAGTCCTGAAAGTTGTCTTGTGTTTGCTTCAGCAGCCTGAATAAAATTGTTGTTGTTTTAGGTTGATGCTGTGAGGCTGATCACTGAAGGGAAGGCCCCAAAGATCACACAACTTCAGGAGGGAGCCACATATGAGTGCATTCAGAAGAAAGAAAATGCCATGGTAACTAAACAAAAATAACATCATATATAACAGCATAAAAAGGAGGAAGAGACGAAGATGGTGGCTGAAGTTTTATTAACAGTTTTCCTGTCGTTATACTTACTTTAGAGTTGACTTAGACTTGTGCTCTGTGACTAATGTGTCTGTTAAATAATAAAGACGGGTGTACGCTCTAGATCACAGTGGTTGGTAACACCCTATTGTCCGAATTTATTCAAAAATCCGGTAAAGATGTCAGTTAATAATGTTGCATAAGGTATTTAATTAAAAACTATTTATATAATGCCAATTTACAAAACATATGAGCTTAAAGTTTTAATAGTCATGATATAGCACATTCAGTAGAAATGAATGGAAGAATAAATGTATGTATGATGCAAACCACTTTGGGCAGTAAATAAGCAAGTGTTCCTCCATGTAGGTTATCTCATTGATTCTTTTGTTTGAATCATAACAAGGATTTCCATACAACCAATTGTGGTGCATCACTATAGACTACAAGTATTTTCCCAACTGAATTTTTTCTTCAAGTATGCCATAAAAGATCAGTTTTGCTAGGAGGATAGATGTCAGCCTGCTAAAGTTACATCAAGCAAGATAGAAACAGACTACTAACCTGAGGTTCATAGGACTAGTCAGGTGCCGGATTCAAAAGCATAAACAAGACCTAGGAATCTTTTTTATAAGAAAAGTCTAAAGTAAATATATTCAACCTAAATTTGAAGAATTTGCTCCACTAACAGCATCAATGATTGCTGTTTTGAAAAGCAAGGTGTGGAGGCAGTAACAAAGATTGTATGCCTAATGCTGGCATTGATGCTGAACCACACCTCCTGATGTCCCACACTGCTGGCCTGTTTACTGGTGACTCGTTTTTATGGATCTTCCGATGAAATTTTCCTGCAATAGGACCGGAGAAAAAGACAACAAAATACTTTTGTGAATACCTTAAAGCATTACTTACTCTAGTTTTAAGAAGTACAAGCAGCAAAGGAGAGTAGGTAATTAATTAATTTATGCTTAATACAAAAATAAAATAAAATAAGAATCCAATCTTAATGAACCATATACCAAGTCTGTTGACTGTGGCTTTGTATGGTACAGAAGTCTAATATGACATATTATAACTTTGGGGCTTTACAAATTGCCCTAAAGTGGATTTACAAACAGTAAGCAAAGATAAAAATAAAATCATCCCCACAGGTGGAAATAACATCTGCTCTCTGTGTTGGTAGATCGACTGGAACCAATCAGCTGAAGACATCCACAACTGGATCAGAGGGAATGACAAAGTGCCAGGTGCCTGGGCAGAGGTTGATGGACAGGTAACAGAGGTTCATTTCCATCCTGGGCACATCAGGACATTCTTTGTTCCACGCAGAATCAAAAGATATTTTCACATCAGAAAGCATTTGTGTCTTATCAAGTTAACGGCTGGTGCATTTATGCAATCTTAAAAAAGTGCAAGATCACAAGCTGTATATTAATCGTATGTTACATATAAACCGTATGTTAATCTAAGGGGTAACTATTTTCTGCTATACACCCCTCCCTCTTCAGAAAGTGGCTTTCTTTGGCTCTACTCTGGTGCATAATGGCCTAGCAGCCAATGGCCAACCCTTGGACATTCCTGGAGCCACCCAGCCTGGCATTGTCACCAAGACGGGGCTTGTGCTGTTCGGGAACGACGGCAAGACAGTGAGTAGGCTCACAGACTGATAAGGACAACACTAAACTTTGATCCAGGTGATTTTATTTATTCTCCCTTTTACTTTTAATTTCAGCTGCTGGTAAAGAGTTTGCAGTTTGAGGATGGCAAGATGATTCCTGCAGCACAGTACTTCTGCTCCGGTGGCAGTGCAGCTGTGGAGCTGACAGAGGAAGAGAAGAGCTTTGCGGAGCAGATGAGGGTAGGATGTTCACTTGCACCTAAACAACGAAAGATAAAGAACTTTCAGAAATGATTCTTATTAAAACCAAAGATGCTAGTTTTACATCTCCTTCTGATTTCTGTCAGGCCGTATGGAAGAGTATCCTGACGAATGCAAGCCAGATTGAGGATTCTACAGATTTCTTTAAGTCTGGTGCTGCTTCAATGGATGTGGTCAGGTGAAGAAAACTTACTCTGAAAACATTTACCTGTTGGACACACCTAGTAATTGTGTTAATGTTAAACTCAAGGATGTAACCGTCACCTCAGATATGAGGGAAACTCTTGAATGTTTGTCATCCTCTTCTTTCCTTTTATCATATATCTCCCTAGCGTGTAAAAACTGCACAGTAAAGGACTTGAAGACTGACTTTAGGTCTTTAAACCAACAAAATATGAGGCTTAAGCTACCGAACTGGTTGAGTTGACACAATGGTCCTCTGACATCTACAGGGTAAAGTAGGTTAATCATAAAATGCCCAATTAAAACACTAAACATGACATGTTTGAACGATATGGAATAGGACTGACGAGGTAACACATTTTAGTGAAAGGTAAGACATGGAAAATTAATCATGAATTCAAATATAGGATGACGTATAATAATGCAGAAATGTAATATCTGAAAACAAATATTAAAAAAATAAAATAAACATAAAATAGATCTTTAAATATTAATCTAGGTCTTTGCTTCAATCATCTCTTGATTAACTATATCAAATACTATCAGTTCTAGATGTCTTTAGAAACCGAAACAGATACAATAAATATAACCACAATAAGAAAAGGTTAAATCAAAAATACAGTCTCTTCGTTGTCAATGCTCTGTAGCTGAACAACTGTAACGTGTGTGTGGGGAAAAAAACTGTATAAATGAAAAACCAAATGTGAATATGCATATGTATCTTTAACGGGCCAATATTACCAACTAATCCTCCATCATGTAATTAAAGAAGTATCCCAGAACATGAAGAATACTGTTCTTACCTCAGTAAAGCACCTAAATGTATATTTTAGAATGTAAATGAGAATTATTGTTAAATATCTATGACACCCTACCTCTTTGCTGATAGACACCTTTAATTAGCCAGTTTATGTTTCATTGCCTGCAAAGGTTTGGCATCATCATCCTTTCTTCTGACTACTGCTCTCTCTGACTCTTTCTATTGTGGCAATAAAGACTTATTTTAAACATGTGAAAAGACACAGTGAGCACAGGTATAAATCACAGAAAGTGGAGGATGTCACGTTTATTCTCGCCATGAACTAATTAGAGGGGATTATAACACATGTAGCAATCTTGTTAACTACGTAGTTTAACATGGTATACTGGCATGTATTAACTGAGTAATTGTTTATTTAACATTATGAATGCAACAGCTTTACACAACTTACATGTTTTATTTTAAAAAAAACTGCTCAAAACAAATACAAAAAAACATTTTCTCCTTGTCTTAATTATAAAAAAACTTTGATCCTATCATTATTGGTAAAATCAGGTTGGTAAATGTATTGCTTTAATGTGTTTGAAACCCTTAATTGTATTGTGCTGTTTATGTTCATTTATCCGAGAGTATGTTTAAAAATATCTTATTTTGTGGGTTTTTTTAAGATATGAGTGTTGGTCTTTGTAAAAACTCAAGTTCTTTAAATGAAGGTATATTTTTTGATACGTTTTTTTATGCATTTTCACAAACTTTCAGGCTTGTTGAGGAAGTGAAGCTTCGTGCCAGCACCTGCCAGTTGCAGAACGAGGATGTCTACATGAACACCACCTTCCAGGATTTCATCCAGATGTGTGTCAGGAAACTCCGGGGGGAGGATAGGGAAGAAGAGCTTGTCGTTGACTATGTAAGTGGTTGGTAAACACTTTAATAAATAACTGACTGTTATTTAAATAACTGATTGTTATTTTATTGCGTTCCAAGGTGGAAAAACACATCAACAACATGACTGTCAAGATGCCCCATCGGCTGTTCATCAATGGGGAGTTTGTTGATGCAGAGGGAGGAAAGACCTACAAGACAATCAACCCTACTGATGGCAAAGTAATACACAATCAACATGACTTTATCCTCATATCTTTATGTATAGCATATCCACATCTGATTGTAAGAGTATTTCTAACAGAATAGAGCAGGTCTGATTGAATTCTTCAATAGAGAGTCCCATCTGTGTTTGCTATTTGTTTCAAATTCAGGTTATCTGTGAAGTGTCTCTGGCCCAGATCAGTGATGTAAACAAAGCCGTCTCTGCTGCTAAGGAGGCATTTGAGGAGGGGGAGTGGGGCAAAATGAACCCAAGAGACAGAGGCAGGCTTATCTACAAGTAAGGGTGCTACATGATGTTTGGTGTATATAACTAGAACTTCTCTGGCTTGTATTGTGGCTTTGATTTCATACTAAATGGGAGTTATAAAGAATAACAAAAACAACTCTCACATTTAGCCTATCTGGACCTAATCGTTATTTTTGATTATCATTGTTTTTTGCTTACAGCTAATGCAAAAATAATTGAACATGATATTAGACTAATACAGACTGTCCACTTTCCCTTTTACAGTTTATTTTATTCATTGACTCGCTTGTTACTGCAGTTCCTCAAAGCAAAACTATGTGTGCAATTAAAAGCTACACAATTTGTTTACATGTTACATGATATGTTGCTCTTTCTAAAGAATCCAAACACATTTTTCTACATATACACTAACTGCACGTTTTAAGTAATTTGAGACTACTTCCGATCTAATCTAATATTCATCTCTCTCCAACCATTCCTTTACAGAGCGGAAACATCAGGTACCAGGTCATCAATATTTCTAAAAGGCTAAATGACCTGGCACATCTAAATTATATCCCAATATTCAGATGAATAGAAAACAACCTCATACTGTGGGGAACTCTCCTTTTCTCACTTATAGGAAGAATATAAGTTTAAAAACGTTATGAAAAGTTCAACGTCCACAAGGCTAGCCTAAAACCTTTTAGACACAGATTACAAGATAAAAGCATACTAAAATTAATTTTTAAAAATAAATCACACAACCTATAGATGTTTCTGTGATTGGATGGCAAACCCTTTTTAAAAGCATAAACACATGCCTGTTGGAATGTTTCAAAAGAATAAATGTTTACAGAAAATTTAAACAACCCAGAAATCGTAGTAACTACTCAACATGAAAAAATAAAAAAAGTAAATAATGTAGAAGACACATTTGATGGAAAATATGTTGTTACTAAAATATATTATCCAGTCCAAATTAAGAATAAATAACTTTCTATATTAATACTAAACCAAATTCTACTGTCAAAAATTATGTTATAGTTTTACAGAGAACGATATGGCCCAGATGGAAAGCTGCCCAGCTGCAAGGGATTCACACTAATACGCCGGCATCCACCGCGTCCTCCCCAACATATCAGAACCTTACAATAATATACTATCCAGTGCTCTGGCCCCATCCTGCCACTCAATTTTTAAATATTGAAAAGACCCATAAGACTTTAGGACTGGAGTGGAGGCTGACTTAACTACTGTCTCAGCTACCTGCATATGCATATAGGCAATCAGCATGCCCAATTTTATTCACTGTGAAATATTTATTTAAACATTTCTTTATACCAATTTATTAAAACAGCTTAAATATTGAGGTCACCCTCAAACAGACACTATTAAAATATTTCACTTTTCCACTATCATTAAGCATTCGTCCTTTCAGAATTTTCAAAAATAGGAGTTTTATTGAAGTTCATTAATATCATTGTTGACACATTATGTGTTGGTAAAAATGAAAGACTTCAAGTATTCCTAGCTGCCAAGAGGTTGGGCAGCTTGCTCCATGATTTAGAATATCAGGCATATTTCCAGTCGCTCCAGACTCCGTGATTTTTCTCCAACTCTTCCTACAGACTTGCTGACTTGATGGAGGAGCATCAGGAGGAGTTAGCAACTTTAGAAGCTATTGATTCTGGAGCTGTTTACACACTGGCCCTCAAGACTCATGTGGGAATGTCCATCCAGACATTCCGTTATTTTGCTGGCTGGTGTGACAAGATCCAAGTAGGATCTAAATCCATTCTTCAGATATAAAAATATGCATTATTAATCAAATGATTTTACATTTGTCACTAAAGCTTTCAAATATGACTCATCCAGGGCAGCACAATTCCCATCAACCAGGCCAGACCCAATCGCAATCTGACTTTTACCAAGAAGGAACCGATTGGGTAAGGACTATATTCTGATTGCTTCATGCAATATGATCTGTGCTTGGAAGATTTAAATTATAAAATCTTTAAGATGCTTAAATTATTATAGTTGCATGACAGTTGATGAAAGTTGCAAACTCCTCAGAACTGTTTTTGTCCATCGCACACACATACACATCTCAGACATGTTGCCTCGTCAACAAGTCTGTTAAGAACTAATTTCCTTACACAAGAAAAGAGGAACATAAATGATAACTGGCCTATTCATAAAGTAAACTATGATTCATCAACAAAGCCAGCACCATATTAGAGGTTTCTCCCAACTATCTGCCTGATCATCATGAATACTATGCCCCATGGGAATGAAATGCTTACAACTACATGTAAATATGTTACTATACTCTACTTCAATGTTTGTTTCACTAACATTAAATAATAAAAAATTAAAATAAAATAATATTATATGAGAGGGTTGTCGCATCACACTCTACAGCCCTGGCATCTCTGACTTCAACATGTCTGTAAACATCCAACCCTTGTACGACTATTACAGTCAGCCAGCCCAGATAACTTTCTTTTGCTCTCTTCAGAGTGTGTGCCATTGTTATTCCCTGGAACTATCCATTAATGATGCTGGCCTGGAAGACAGGGGCCTGCCTCGCAGCAGGAAACACCATTGTCCTGAAACCAGCTCAGGTAGGTTTCACATTTCACACACAAGACCCAGATTAGAGAATTCTGAAGGCGTATCAGTCATTTGTATTATTTGTTCCAGGTCACTCCGCTGACAGCGCTGAAGTTTGCTGAATTAGCGGCGAGGGCAGGCCTGCCCAAAGGAGTAGTTAACATTCTGCCTGGATCAGGTACACTTGCATCTCATTAATGGTAGCATACTCATGCCATAAACCTTTGCAAGTTCAAATGAGAACCTGCATGGGCAAAAAGGATATTGGTGCAAGGATATGGAATTTCTCTGGTGATCTCGCCGGTTTGCTTTGGCTTGCTAGTAATATGTCTGACAGTAGGTTTGCAGATGTAGTCTTCATTCTATAACTAATCATATTTAGTTACACATTAGTTTGATAAGGTGGCTAACACAAAGCTAAAGCATGCGTCCTTAAATATGCATCAGTTAGATGCCCGGTATGTGAATCAATTACTTCCTTTAAAGGTGTGCGATCGACCTGCACTCCTCTCGAGATCAACCGGTCGATCTTGATAGATGTATTTGGAACCCCTAGTTTAGATAATTCTCTCAAACAAACATTACAGCATGGAGTAAAATTACTCATTGTACAGTAAAATGTTCCCTTTCAGTTTGTAACTTCTGTATGTAATTATTTTATAAATAAGATTGCATTAATGTGTGCATTGCTTTATATTACTGTAAATGTTAAACGTCATACAATCAGGAAGTTTAAGCTACATTATTAAAATATCAACTAAAATTGTGCCACTCAGGGTGGAAGCACCTTGGAGTAGCTCCTCAACTGTCATTGTGATTTTTTTTTTTTTTCAAATGTTACTTTAAAAATTGTTTTTGTTTGTTTTGTCCATTACTTTTATAAATTTTCCTATTTCTTGATGATGCATAACTATAGCAACATGGAGGTTTACAAAAGGAAGCAGGTGAGTAACATTCCAAAAGCATGAATAATAGCCAGAATCTTGGAGGAGTTATAAAGGAGGCCTTTCAGGGGCAGCAGCCTCGGTAAGGAGACACAGGTTTCCATTACCCTAATCTTTTTGCAAATACCTTGTTCTTGCCATTGAGCTGGGTTTTTCAGAAGAATCACTTCTGCTTTTGTAAACTTAAATAGTTTACACTGTGACAAACTAAGCAACTAAGCACTGCAGAGCTTAGGGAACATAGAGGACCCTCATTATATGGCAAAGTTTGTCGCGCAATGACCTAGCAAAATATCAGTTCCCCAAAACCTATCGCCTTTACAGTAGTGTCTCTAATCCAACGGCCCACCAGGGGATTTCCCTAGTAGGCCCAATTTACCTCAATTAAAATAAAAACGCCATAGACTCTCCCTGAAATATCTCTTTTTCCTTTAGGTGCTCTGGTGGGCCAATGTTTGTCAGACCATCCTGATGTGCGAAAGCTGGGCTTCACAGGTTCTACTGAAATTGGTAAACACATCATGAAGAGGTGAGAGAAGACCTCACACAATATTTTGCCAAAGTCAAAAGCATAACTGCTTACATTGTGTGTGTACTCTACTTCTTTCAAAGCTGTGCAGTCAGTAATGTCAAGAAAGTTTCCTTGGAGCTGGGAGGAAAATCTCCTCTTATCATCTTCAGTGATTGTGACATAAACAAGGCTGTGCGCATGGTGTGTTCCTTTAAAAGACTTTTTGGTGCATGTGTTCATGGTTTGCAGGACTAAAACCAAGCGGTTTTCTTTGGATTTCAGGGCATGAGCTCAGTGTTCTTCAACAAAGGAGAGAACTGCATCGCAGCTGGCAGGCTGTTTGTGGAGGAAACTATTCATGACATGTTTTTGAAAAAAGTGGTATGTTTAATCACCCCAATTCAAACCTTGAGACAGCAGAAGTGCAACAAACCAATTGCACTTAATACATAAATAAGTTAATGTAAATATGCATTTTTAACACAAATAGTTCACCTCTACAACAAACCCCAATATCAAATGCACACAAACATTATGGAATAATAATAATAATTATGGAATGAATCAAAACATTTCAGGATATTAACGGCCACCACTGGTGTCCAGTGTTAAATATGTGTAAAAATTATCTCAGCCACACTATCTTGTATTCTGAAAATAATGTCTACACATATTTAATTCAAAAGTGTGAGTTCAGTATGCACGGCATTGACTTTAATTTTTGATAAATACAATGAACTAATGAAATAAAACTTCATCTACCATTTGCACCAAAAAATCTTATTTTACATTATTTTCACACCGAGCTTCTCAAAACAACACTTTAGAATGGTTTTCATCTGCCACACCTCACTACTCATCAATTGCTGAACATGTAATCTTCTACAACTTGGAGCTAGAAACTACATTATTCAACCACAGAAATTTTTATTTAGACAACCCCTGGAGCTGTTAAAGTTATACAGACGTGCACGTAGGGCATTTTCAACCCTAATCCACAACAGTCTCAAGCCATTGAAATTCATAAACTGTCAGGAAATTAGGTTTTGGCTAGGTATGTTTTTTTGTCATTCCTTGTTGTCTCACCAGAGGGCGTCCTAAAGGCTGTTTTCCTGGGGCTACCGAGCAGGCAGCACTTTCTCTAGCTCAGAAACAGGAAACTCAATCAGGGGTAAATGTTCTGTTGTAGAATTCTTAGTTGAGTTTAGAACTTATACAGCCTCTTTAGGCTAGGAGCCAGATCTTCTGAAAACTATATTTTTTCACTCACAAAATGACTCAATTTTAGACAACGTAGCCAAAGTATATGAACCTGTCTCTTTAGACGCCGTAATTGCCATCAGGAGTGATTTTGGTCTGAGGGATCGTAATAAGTGTTTCACAGATCCACCACAACTACTGTTCCATGTACCCACCAGGTATGTAGTCCCTCATCCATCCCACGCTCCTCCTCTCACTTTGCCACCTCTCAAGACGCCTCTGTCTACTTTGATAAAGATTAACTCCAACTCAGTGCCCTAGTCAAGTCCAGTTGTGAGCAGTCCCTCATTTTACTGGCCCTTATTGAACAAATCAAGCTCAACAAAGTAGCCCTGGATATTCCCCTTCGAATTTTAGCCCTGGATGGACAACCACTTCACCACATCACACACATTACTCCTCCTTTGAAACTGGTCAGCTCTGGCAGACTTTACAACATCTCCAGTAAGAAATGTTGATGGAGAAATATATCAATTAGTCCAGAGCCTCCGGAATCATCAGCCCATCCTCCTCATCACTAGGAGCGGGCATTTTCTTCGTGTTTAAGAAAGATTGTTCCCTGTATTGATTACAGAGATCTCAATCAAATAAATATAAAAAACAAATATCTACTATCCTGGATCTCTGGATCCTTTGAACCCCTCCATCATGCAACTATTTTTACAAAATTGTAACTTCGTAACTCTCATCACCTCGTCAGTATCCGCCAGGAATACGAATGGAAAACTGCCTTCAAACACCCATTAGGCATTTTGAACATTTGGTTATGACATTTGATCTCTGCCATGCCCCTTCTTTTTTTAAGCCTTAATCAGCGATGTTCTCCAAGATTTCTTTGATGTCTTTGTATTCGTTTATCTTGACAATATTCAAATTTTTCCAGAGGTCTTTTCGAGGACAAGAAGCCTCCTGGCTTCTAGAGCTGGCTCTATGTAAAGGCTAAAAATTACGAGTTCCACATTCAAGGATTTCAAGGGCGGACAGATATGTCCGGACCCTGTTAAGATTCCTGCAGTAACTAAATGGAAGACACCTAACTGATGCAGAGATTTTTACAGAGATTTCTTTGACTGGCTAACTTCTATCGAAATTCATTAAGAACTACAGTAACATTGTACTATCACTCACTGCTCTAACATCCAGAAAACAACCTTTCATCTGGATAATCACAGCTGAGACATCTTTCAATAGCCTCAAGAAAATGTTCACCCAAGCTTCGATCCTGGCACAGCCTGACCCCTATTAGCAGTTCGTCTTAGAGGGGGATGCCCCAGACAAGGGGGTCAGAGCTGCCATTTCACAGTCCTCTGGACCTGACAACAAACTTAATCCAGGGGCTTTCTACTGTTGATGTTTTAATCTGCCGAAGAGTAATTATGACGTAGGGAATCTGAAGCTACTGGTCATGAAGCTCGCCTTGAAGGAGGGGTGTTAATGATTGGGGGGTGCTGAACATCCAGTGCTGCTATAGACTGATTACAAGAATCTCTCTCTTACCTGCAGTCAGCCAAAAGAAAAAAATATACGCAGTCTCACTGCTCCATGTCTTTCTCCCGTTTCTTTCTATTTCCTACAAAACTGGTTCCAAAAATTTCCACCCAGACACTCTCTCCAGACAATTCTCTTCAGATGTCACACCTTGGGAACCCACAACCATCCTCCTTCCAAGCTGCCTTGTAGGGTCGGTAATGTTGTGGATTTTTTTTTATCAAAGTGGGAGAGAAGACAACTCATTAATAAGAGAAAGACTGGACTTTGTCTTTATAAATTTATTCAAAGGCATAAAGCGTTTCAAGACCCTGTCTATGAGCAAGTCAGAGAGGCCGGAAGAGAATTTACAGCCAATATTTTTGCCAGTATGTGGGTGTTATCTCAACTTCAAAGGGTTTGGGAATATAGCCCCTAGACCCCTTCCAAGGTCAGAGGTAATAAAGTTATTTATGAGGGCGCTTTTTTTACCATCCCCTTGACGTAAAGCGGTTCAGGGAGAGTTAACCATAAACTCTTCTGGCAATGTATTTCAGTCCAGACTGCAACCATTTGGGTACCTCCACAAACCTTCAGCATACATCTGTGCTACCTGTCCACCTCAGCTTAATCAACACGGCTTCCTTACAACTGCAAATGCCCTCTGGATCTTCACCTAGACAACAACTTGCGCACAACCCAATATCCCAGGTCTGATCATCCTTCTCTGGTGGCCTACCAACTTTCTCAAAGTAAGATCTACTCCAAATCATGTTAGCTTTCTTGAATCCGCCTCATCTGTCTGTCTCCCTTCAGAGCTCCAGGTTCCCTTCATTGCAGTTTCCGTGTTCCCTGCACTCCGGACTTGAAAACCCCCTTGTGCACATTCCATATTATCTGTACATGCAATATTAAATTAAATACCTTTAAGTGATCACAGTTCTCTTGAGGTGCTTCATGCATTTGGGTCAGAGCCGTTAGAAAACCATAACATATAGACCTAATTTAAATAAAGAAATCTAAAATTCCCCCCAGTCATACAATATGATAATCAGTTACATACCCTACTCACAAAAAGTTAGGGATATTTGGCTGTCGGGTTGAATTTCAGGATGAGCCCAAAATGCAGTCAAACCTTAACAGGTGAACTTAATGTGACCTTCTCTAAGCTTTTGAAAGCACCTGTCCAACTGTTACATGTTTCAGTACTTTTTGCATATGTTGCTGTTCTCTGACGAGGAGCTTAACGGCAAAAGTCACAACAGGTGTTTGATCCTCAAATCGACCAATAAGTGTCCGTTTACATCAGCGTGGTCTGCGTGCTAGACGACCTGCAAGGGTACCTGACCACACCAGCAGGCCCAGGCGTCATCGTCTATCATGGGCCAGGGAGCATTTACCCTGGACGAGGGACCAGTGGGCGTCAGTGCTGTTCTCTGATGAGAGTCGATTCACGTTGAGCAGAAATGATGGCCGATTGTGCCCCTACATGAACAACACAGGCCTAATTCCATCTTCATGGACGACAATGCTCCAGCTCATCAGGGTCGCATCACAGGGGACGGCTGTTGGAGACTGGTGTACCTCAAATGGAGTGGCATGCACTTTCTCCAGACCTGAATCTCATTGAAAACCTGTGGGATCAACTGAGTCGCTTTATAGAGGCTAGAAACTCTGCACCCCAAAACCTCAAACACCTGAGGGCTGCCCTTCAAGAAGAGTGGGATGCCCTGCCTCAGCAGACAATAAGTCGACTTGTGAACAACATGAGACGTCGTTGTCAAGCTGTAATTGATGCTCAAGGGCACATGATGAGTTATTGAGACGTTGACATTTTTTGTTGTGGTGTAAACACCATTGTTGTTAACTTTTGTTTCAACAAATTGTTTGAGATGAGGAAATCACCAGTGCATCCTTCTACTTAAATGTCCTACTTTCCTGATATGGCATCACTGTAGCGGGAACTTTTTACATTTTCCACAAATTTCACCCGAAAGCCAAATATCCCTAACTTTTTGTGAGTAGTGTATATTCAGACGATTGCAGTTATAAAATATTGCATTAAGGTCCAGGTTATTATTCTCATAAACAAAATGTTTTAAAAAAAAATACTTACCACTAACTTCTCTCCCCCGAACAAGCATGAAGTTACATCTATTTATCACTGGTGTCATGTGACAACATTACTTCATTGTATTTATGGCTAGATTCAATGAAAAATCTGTAAACTGAAACTTGTGCATTCAGCACTTGTTTAGAAAAATAGCTGAACTGTTCTAGTAAGAGAAAAACACAAATGAAAAAAAATTACTGAAAGTCCGAAACAAGTGTGCCCAGGATATGGAAACTTAAATGTTTTGCTTCTAGACTAACATTTATCTTTTTAGGTTGAGGAGGTTAAGAAGATGAAAATCGGTGATCCGTTAGACCGCTCTACCGACCATGGCCCTCAGAATCACAAAGCCCATCTGGACAAACTTTTGGAATACTGTCAGATGGCGGTAAAAGAGGGAGCAACCCTCATACTTGGTGGAAAACAGGTACAGCGACCAGGTGAGGCAGCAGGACCTTGAGAATTACAGCCTTTCAGTGGGTCCTGAAGGGGACAGAGTGTGTTCTCCACTGATTGTTGTTTTGTTTTTTTAGGGGGGTATAGCTTTAAAGTTGTGCTTCTTTTTTGTCTATTTTCCAGGTTTCTTCTTTGAACCTACAGTGTTTACTGATGTCCAGGACCACATGTACATCGCTAAGGAAGAGTCATTTGGTCCCATTATGATAATTTCCAAGTTTAGGACTGGGTAAACAAAGCTGCATTGTGCATCATATCAACTCACACACAGTGAATTGTCTGTTTTAAAATCTGCTCTCTCTCAACCACCCATAGTGAGGTAGATGACGTCCTCAGGAGAGCCAACGCTACAGAGTATGGGCTTGCTTCAGGTGTTTTCACTCAAGACATCAGCAAAGCTCTGTATGTGAGTGAAAGGCTCAATGCTGGCACTGTTTTTGTGAACACCTATAACAAAACTGATGTGGCTGCGCCTTTCGGAGGATTTAAACAGTCTGGATTTGGCAAAGACCTTGGTAAGGGTTAATTCTATTACTAATATCAGATCAAAACCATCACCACTGGATTTAGAGATTTTAGATTTAGAAATTATATGAACTGATTTTCAATTGTAGAGCAGCAATGGTTAAGTGGACATAAAATAAATATGGTCAGAATAAAATCAGGGTTAGAGCGGGCAAAGGAGCATGTTCTGATTAGGATGTTCACTGTCTGTTTCTCTGTCATCAGGTCAAGAGGCACTTAATGAATACTTGAAGACAAAAGCAGTGACCATTGAGTATTAAGTTAACTCCCAGCAGAAAAAGACCTGTTGGTGGATTATGTGTCTGAATGAAGACATAATGATACTACATCTCTGATTGCATCTGAATGTGATAAACCAATCACAATAAGACAAAAATGTATATAATTGTTCACTCCTCTTAACTTTTATGTTAAGTAGGTTATGTAGACTGAAAAGAATTTGTTCCTGAACTCGGTAGAAAAACACTGTGATCATTAGAAATTTTACTAACTAAGAAAAAAAATTACAAATAAACATTCCAAATAAATTTTTAGAAACAATTGTTGCAGTTTTTTTGTTGTTATAATAAATACTAGCAATATGTAGTGGATAAAAGTAGAGCATACATAGTTGGTGGCAGAAATAACTCTTTCAGTTGCTTTGTCAAGGTTAAACATGCGGTTGAGTGCAGTGGCGATTCTAGCCGTGTTTACCTCAGTGTGTACCTCAGCACCCCTGAAAAATTAAGAAACTTTGATAACGATTTTGTAAGTAAAGCTTAAATAAGTAAGGAATAAATTCTGATAATCATAAACGGGCCAGTGAAATCCTTTTTGTTATTTATTTTTTTACATTTTTCCACGAGTCGGTTCCTTGCTGTGTTCAGCAGCAGATGTATTGTGAGTATGCCAACAGTAAAATATAAAAATACGGAGACTGACGGGTGCAAACGCGCAAAGCACCCCCTCCCCCCTTCCCTGTCCACCCTTTCCAGGGAGTAACTCCTTGGCAGCGCGATCAGTCGCAGTGGCCACTCCGAGAACAAAGAACGGTGCTTTTTTGTGTTTATATGTTGCCAAAACCCGTCCTGAACTCGCAATCATGCAAGAGTTCGCTACAAGAGCAACCAACACCCACACATACGACCGGCAGACACTCCTAAATCTTACAAAAACAGCGCTTGCAGACAGTCTAAGAGCTAGCGCTAGGCCTGCTGAGATCCGCAGTGTTTCCAGAGCCGGCAGGCCGAAAGAGAGCTCGTCGCAAGCGGTGCCCAGGGAGCCGGAATACGTGTGCAAATCTTTTTTTTAGAAGTACAAGAGGCAAGAGAGCCGGAGTCCGGGTTAAGGTAATGGCTAACTCCAGCCGGCCGGCGGTCCCATCCATCCTGCTCGCTAACGTCTGCTCCCTGGAGAACAAACTGGACTATCTCCGGATCCTGCGGACAACCAAGCGTGAGTTCAGAGACAGCTGTGTGTTTGTTTTCACGGACACATGGTTAACGAGCTCCATTACGTACTCGACCATTTGGCTGGACGGCCTGGTCTCCTTCTGTGTGGACTGCTTCGCGGAGCTCTCTGGTAAGACACGTGGAGGGGGGCTGTGTGTTTACATCAGCACTGAATGGTACAACAACGCGACAGTGGTGTCTAGCTACTGCTCGCAGCTGGTGGAGTTTGCTGTGATCAGAGCCAGACCGTTTTATCTGCCGAGGGAACTGAACACTGTGTACATCATAGCAGTGTATGTAGCACCTAGCGCTAATGCGAACGCTGCTCTAAACGAGCTGTACAGTGCCATCAGTAAACTCCAGAACTCACACACTGACGGACTGTTTATTGTTGCTGGTTATTTCAATCACAGTAACCTGAAGGCTCTGCTGCCCAACTTTCACCAGCAAGTGGACTTACCAACCCGTGGGGCTAACGTGTTGGATCTTGTTTACAAAAACATTCCCGGTGTGTACAGAGCAGAGCCCCGCCCCCACTGGCCTGGCCTGCAGGAGCCATCCCTGCTCTTCAGGACTGTTTTGAGCACACTGACTGGGATATGTTTAGAGAAGCTGCACCACCTGATGACTCCATCAACCTGGAGGAGTACACTGAATCAGTGAGTGGCTACATCAGCAAGTGCATCGATGATGTTACTGTCTCGAAAACCATCACAACTCACCCCAACCAGAAGCCGTGGATGACTGCAGTGGTGCGTGTGATGCTGAGAACCAGGGACAAAGCCTTAAACTTAGGTGACAACGCAGGCCTCAGAACAGCGAGAGCCTAACTTTCCCGGGGCATCAGAGAGGCGAAGAGTGCATCAGAGTGCTCAGAGGATGTGCAGAACAACTTGCACTAAGAAGTCCCCAGTGTCCTGCCACAATGACCCATTGTCCCATTGCACTTACTCCAATCATCATAAAGTGCTTTGAGAAGCGGGTCATGAAGCACATCAAAAACCAGCTCTCCTCGCTAGACCCACTGCAGTTTGCGTATCGTCCAAACCGTTCAACAGACGATGCCATCGCAACTGCACTCCACCTGGCTCTCACCAACCTGGAAAACGAGGACAGTTGTGTTCGAATGCTGTTCATAGACTTCAGTTCAGCATTCAACACCATCATCCCTCAGCATCTGATTGCGAAACTGAGTTTTCTGGGCCTGAACTCCTCCCTCTGCAACTGGGTCCTGGATTTCCTGACTAAGAGAGACCAGTCAGTCAGGATTGAACACAACATTTCAGGTACCACCATACTGAGCATCGGTCCCTCTCAGGGCTGTGTGCTCAGTCAAATGCTGGTCACTCTGCTGACTCATGACTATACTGCAAAGTACAGCTAAAACCATATCATCAAGTTCCCTGATGACACAATTGTGGTTGGCCTCATCAACAAGAACGACTAGTCAGCATACAGAGAAGAGGTGCAGTGGCTTACAGAGTGGTGCAGTACAAAAAACCTATCTCTAAACTTGGATAAAACCAAAGAGTTTCCTTAGATTGGAAACTTGAAAAAGTTTCCAATCTAAAGAATCCCAGCTCAGTACAAGCAGCCATCTGCCATTACCGACTGGGGGTTTGAAAAGACAGAAAACTAAATTAGAAGCACAGGATACTGAAATAATAGAGTTTATAGCAGCAGTTGTAGAGCGTCACTGGAAGCATCTCAGCCCATGTTCTCATCCAAGAAGCTGTCTCCGCTAACAGAACGCCAGGCCAGGTGTGGTTACTATGGAGAGAAGAACACTACGAGAAAACAAAAGGTTAACAAGGTTGAAATAACGGTAACTAAGCAGATTGGACAAAGGAAGAAAGTAGCAGAGAGAGAAGTGGTCAGATTGTCCTCCAGCAGTCTAAGCCTATAGCAGCATAACTATAAAAAAACGTAAATAACTTAACCCTATAGAGTGAGACATGAAGAAGGTAGAGCAAAGGAGAACCGTCTGTCAAGACTGAGTTCCTCCCCAACCGGATTAGGCTGTCTTCTCTACCTCTTCCTAACTATAAACTTTACCAAACAGGAAGGTTTTAAGCCTAGATTCGAAACTAGACAGAGTGTCTGCCTCACGGACTAAAGCTGGAAGCTGGTTCCACAGGAGAGGAGCCTGATAACTAAAAGATCTGCCTCCCATTGTGCTTTTAGAGATTCTAGGAACCACCAGTAAACCTGCAGTCTGAGAGCGAAGTGCTTAGATTGGAAACTTTTTCAAATTGATTTGTTAGAATGTATCCTTGATTTTAATTGATTTTTTGTAAAGTGCCTTGAGACGACACCTGTTGTAAATTGGCGCTATATAAATAAACTGATTCTTGATTCTTGATTCTCTGTTAGGGACATAAGGAATAATCAGATCTCTGATATACGATGGAGCTTTATTAGTAAGATCAACGGCTTTGCAGTAGAAATTGTGAAGAACACCAAGTTCCTCTGTGTTCACATTGCAGAGAACCTCACCTGGTGTTTCAACACCAGCTCCATTAAAAAGAAAGCCCAGCAGCGCCTCTACTTCTTGCGGAGACTGAGAAAAGCACATCTCCCACCTCCCATCCTCACCATGTTCTGTAGAACATGGTGGATAGCATATAGAGGGCCTACTATAGAGAGCATCTTAAGCACTTGCATTACCGTCTGGTTTGGGAACTGCAACATCTCTGATCGCAAGTCCCTACAGCAGATAGGGAGGACAGCTGAGAAGATCATCGGAGTCTTTCTCCCCTCCATCACTAACATCTACACCACACGCTGCATCTGCAAAGCCACCAGCATTGTGGACGACCCCACCCACCCCTCACACAGTCCCTTCGCTCTGATCCCATCCGGCAGAAGATACCGAAATATCCACCACCAGAGACTGCAACAGCTTTGTCCACCAGGCAGTCAAACTCATCAACACACAGAGAGGAAGCTGAGCCCCAATCCCCCACACCATCCATCCTCACCACCACGTACTGAACTAAACGGAACTGTTCTGAACCCACCCATCTCTACATACACACACACTCACTCAACACACAAAGATTGAACTATTTCCATAACTATCAGCAATATTTGCTGCTCACTCCATTCTATAAGAACTATAAATTTCTACCTCAATAACTGCTGTGATTATGTATGTTCTATATGTTACAGTATGTTATATCTCTGCACCTTATACTCTTCACTCACTTTAGATTATACCCTATCGGTATTGCACTGTCTTGTCTTAAATTGTCTTATGTCTACTGTATTTATTGTATTTATCGTAGTGTTTTAAGTTTCTTTAGTTCTGTTGCACCTTGCATTTTGTTGTCTATTGTATTGTATTGTTGTTCCATGTTGCACCATGGTTCCGGAGGAACGTAATTTCATTGGACTGTGTACCTGTACTCAGATGGAATGACAATAAAAGCTTCTTGAATTGAGTTGACTTGATTGTAGTCGGTTGTCTCCTTATCCTCTCTTACGTCTTACGGTACTTTTCTTCACACTTCTAACCACAAACCCCTCAAACAACAGCAACGGACAGATAAATATTTCCCAGATTGTCATGCCAAAACTTGATCGGTATGATACCGCTACATATTGGCTGACAAGGGATTTTTTTGTAAAAAAGTTAGACTACTCTACATTTCTTAGTGGCTAGAAAAGCTTGGTTAACCTATGTATGCTAATTTATGCGGAGCCCGTAAATGGATGTAGAATGGAGAAGCGATCAAGACTTACTTTCTCGAGATCTCGACTTACGTTTGAAAAACCCCGCATTTCTCTTTTGGGTGAAAAGGCTGTTTAGCTTCTGCAATGCCGGTAATAGTGGTGGAGTCCTCCGAGCACGATGCTGATCAGCATCGTGTCTCTTAGCATAATATCCTCATCTGGGACATTATGCTAAGAGACACAAAGCTGAAGTGGGTTTCCGATTATAGCTTCCTATTCAGGAAATAGATAAAGGGCAATTCCACCTATTTTTTCCACTATCTTCAGTATTCTTTATGTACTCTAATTAAACTACAACACCTAGACTTTTCAAATCTGGACTAGATTATACTGCTCTAACAGCAGAATATTAAAAACCAAGTTTTTGATTTGTGAAACTTCAACAAAGGGCAATTTTTGTACTTTATTTGGATCCCAATGATTCAAAAATTCTCCTCTGAAATTTGCATAAGATTTGCTGTTTTTTCCACTTTTACCTTTCTATTTTCTCTCATTTTTTAATATTCAGTGTAGCAATATTTGATTCTAGATATCAAACAGGACAGTAACCTTAGTTAATTATCCAAAGAGGTTCAAAAAGTGTATTTCTAAGGAAACTCAGCAGAGTGACTTTTGAGGCTAAGTCAGGATCTCGAGAAAGTAAGTTTGGCATTTTTTCTCCATGTCCCCTTAGGAGCTTTATAGATTTATGTAGGCCTACATGTGACATTTAGAATTTGACCCCCTTTATGCTATGTTTTTGAAACACTGACCCGTAATGTCTACTTTGTCATAGATGGACATACGCTCTTTTTTTAAGAGACTAGGCACACAGCCACATTCAGGTTAGGGAATATAAAACAATCCCACTAGCAGCCTAGTAGCAACTCAATATTAAAAAATAAAATAAATACTCTACTCTTGCCTGTTCTAAGACAATGTAATTCTTGATATAAATTTCCGATTGACAGCTGGACAAAGAGAGGAGCACAGGGAAGGAAAACAAGAAAGGGAGCAAGATGAACCACCAGGTTAGAAAACCCCCCAGTAAAGACCACTATAGATTATTTTTTTACCAGCTATTAGGGGGACTTGTGTTATCAGCATCTTTATTCAGATGGCTATTTGCAGTGCAAAATATTATGGTTTGTGATTTTTTTGCGATGAGCAATTTTAAGTGGCAATGCAGTACTTAAATAATTTAGAATTATATATTTAAGAGTGGAAATTGTGTACAGCATTGGCTTTATTTATTTGAAGATTATTTTGCGATTCAGTACAAAATGTTTTATGTGTACAAAAATGGAAAGAGGAGGATGGAAAGCGAGGCCAAAGAAAGTCAAGAAGAAAGAAAAAGAGGCAGAGAAATGAAAGGGACAGAACAGGATCTGGAAGAAATAGGTGAGATAATGAGCATATATTTTTATAGGGAAAAAAAAAGCTTAAAAGTTAAAGGTGCAGTATGTAACTTTTTTATGTTCATATTTGCAAAAAATTTCAGTATATGCAGAAAGTACAAGATGAGACAGATAATCTGTGGAAAAACCAAGTCTCCCTGTCTTTTTCTTGTACCCATATAAACAAAGCTCCTGAGGCAAGGCCAGCCAATCAGAGCCAGGAGGTGTCTCTTGCGCTGTCTTTGTAAAAATGTTACATAGTGAATCTTTAAGATGAAAATCCCCTTAGGGGACATGGATGTCATTAATTAATTACCCAAACCTCCCTGGAGTCACTTAAATAAAGTCAGGCTAAAGAACATCAGAGAATGTTAGAAGATGTTTCGTACGTGAATGTACTGTATGCACATAAGCAGTGACAGTTAGAAAAATGCACCAACGAATATCTTCTCTTGGGCCTGTCCTGCAGAGGGCTTAGCACCCCTAAAGGTAAAATCCTATCATCGCCCCTGGTGTATCATTTTTGAGATGAAAAAAGGGTTAAAACAAGGCTAATGTTAGTATTTTGGTCTGGTCTTAAAAGTAGAGATGGTGTATCTTGTAGATTTCCACTGCTTCCACAGGAAAAGAACCGACCTCCCAGAAGTGCAATTTCTACAAACTAGGACCACCAGTAAACCAGCAGTTCGAGAGCTTGAGAGTTGTTGAAAGTGCTCTGCTTGGAACATATAAAACAATTCGATTTACGAGGATCAACCATATTGGTAAAAATGTTCTTAACAAATTGGATTATATAATGTATTCAAGTTTGTCAAATAAAGTTTATTTGTCTAGCACATTTCAGCAGCTGGTCAGTTCAAAGTGCTATATATGATAAAACCATGAGAAGCATTAGAAGCAGTAGAAGCATTGCATGTTTTCATTAAATCATTGACAATCAACATTGTATGGAACCATTTCATGTTGTTATCAAATCATCAAGAACAATCAGCACTTAATTTTATTAATCACTGTTCTAGATTGTTATTAATCAAAGACAACCTTAAATAAGTGTTTTTGTGGCTGTGACTTAAAAGAAACTCAATGTTTCAGTTTATTTGCAGTTTTCTGGGAGTTTGGATGTAAATTAGAGGAGCATAAAAACTGAATGGCGCTTATCCGTGTTTGGTTCTGATTCTAGGAATCCTGAGTGAGTTGGAATCAGAACACCTGAATGGTCTCAGATGTTGATATAATAACAGAAGTGCTTTATTTTGGAGTTAAGCCATTCAGTGATTTATAAGCTAATAGAAGTATCTTAAGGGCTATTCTTTGAGCTAAAAGGAGCCAGTGTAAAGACTTTAGAACTGGGGAGATGTTCTCTATTTTCCTAGTTTTACATTGCTTGTTGCTGGTCTGCGTGAAACTCTATAAACTCATCAGCTGATCATAACCACCTGGAAAAGTCTTTGGCCTTCTGGCTTGGGAGGCACACCCATACCTACACTCAGCTAAAGAGAGGGTTCGGGCCTGAAGATTAGCTCAACAGTGATCACCTGTAGCTTTCTGATCGACCTTTTAGCCAGACCTGTGAAGACACTGTTGCAATAATCAATGTCAATATACATAAAGGCATGAAAAATAAAGGCATGAATGAGTTTCTCTAGATCTTTAGGACATCATTATTTTAATCCTAGAAAGGCAGACTGTAACCATTTGTGTCTGAAGCTTCAGGTTTGAGTCTAGAATCAAGAATCAGTTTATTTATATAGTATTTATATAGACAAAAATGGATGCAGAAAAAATTTAAAAAGTTAGTTTTTAGCAGAAGTTGTAGAACGTTGCTGGCAGTCTCTAAGCCGATGTCCTCCTCCAAGAAGCTGTCTCAGCTAACAGAACGCCAGAAAAGGTGTGGCTACTATGGAGAGAAGAACAATAAGAGAAAATTAAAGGTTAACTACCTTGAAATAATGATAACAAAAGCAGATTGGACAAAGGAAGAAAGTAGCAGAGAGAGAAATGATAAGATTTTCCTCCAGCAGCCAAAGCCTGTAGAAGCATAACTATAGAAATAGCTTAAATAACCCTGTAGAGTGAGACATGAAGACGGTAGAGCAAAGCCCCTAGAGAATGTGGTCTGACATAAGCCGTGTAGGGCACAGAAAATCATGAAAAAAATTCCTTTGGTGAAATGAGCAGAAAACGTACATTGTTGTTAGCCTTAAGCCAATTTCTCACATCTGTTTTTTCCACTGCACCTCCTGATTCATTTCAAAACTTTTGATCTTAAAATAGGCAATGTACTGTCCTTTTTTTTTTTTTTACTTATGCATCAATGGCTGATTTACAAAAAAACAAAAATGTAGAAATGTGTTTAATTTACACAACATTGTCTGTAGTTAAAAGCTGTTGCAGTTATACAACACTAAGGTAACAGATACAGAGTCATGTGATGTCAAGATTGTATTATTTTTGGACTCATGCTGGCAGAATAGAAAAAGGTTGTATTCCAAGAGTAGTATTACTTCCATCTATATTTCTTCCACATATTTTTACTCAAGAAGAAAAAACTTGCAAAATGTAATGGAGGTAGAATAAAAAGGTAGAATAAGAGTATTTAAGGTAAATTGGCTACTAAAGTAATATTTGATCATCTCTGACTTGTCAAAATGATTTATTAAAGGCACACATTTAAGCTTTTAAAGGGATGGGTGAACGGCAGGTAAGATGACAGTGTGCTGTATGTCTCTGCGGCTAAATTTACAAATAAGATTAGTCGTTTTTAAAACTTTAATTTTTCCTTTCTTTGTTGTGAAGTGGATGCTTGACATGACTTAATGCTGTTCAAGCCGTGGTTCAGCTCAGAGCTGTAAGGATAAAACTTCAACCATGAGCCGGAGGACAGGAGATAATTTGGCAACCGCATTCTCTCGGCATATGTATCTTTGTTAGAGGCCAAGTTGATGCTATTGTGTAACAACATTGTTGAGTTTAGTTAAAATACCAAGTCAGGTCACAATCTAATTATTCATTATTAATAGCTAAAAACCTCGGTTTCTGCCAGTTGTTGGTCTAGAGATCCCTGCCTGGTAAAACAATAGATGAAGTCAATTATTGCAACACCATATTTATTAAAAACACGTTTCTCACCAAAATACAGGTATTTATCTAAAAAAATTAAATAAATTTAACATACTATTTAAATAATTAGGTAATGTTTTATCAAACTACAAAAGTAAAAAGCAAATATAATATAGTGGTGCACTCAAAAAAGTAATAACATATATTCGTACAAGGTGAAAGAACAATAAAACTACAACAGTAAAAACGAATGAAATACTAATGTAGGATTATCACAGTTTGGTATTTATATATACTGAAAATATCAGAGCTAAGAAGATGTCATTTGATACACTAAAGAGTTGGTTTAGCAACACTTAAAGACCAGGGGCACAAAACACTCAGATGGGTTCATCCCCACCATGCAGTGGCGTCTCATGTCGTGACTGTGTGGGTTAGCATGTGCTTATTTATGTCTTTTTTGTAGGTGAATGGTTGGGAGCAGAAGCTGCAGTGGTAAGGTTTCACTCCTGTGTGCATTCTCATGTGAGTGACCAAATTGCTTCTCTGCCTAACGTTCTTGGGACAAACCTCACACGCAAACAGCCTCTCCACCGAGTGGATCCTCATGTGGACTCTTAGACACTCGCCCCGGGCAAACGTCTTGCCGCATTCTTTGCAACAGTAAGGCCTCTGGCCTGCGTGAATCAGCATGTGTCTTTTTAAATGCGTCGCTGTGGTGAACGTCTTACCACAGATGTGGCACAGGTTGTCTACCTTGTGTGCCTGCAGAGATCCAGGGAAGCTCCGTGGTGATGTTCCATTGTTTGAAGGACAAAGGACAGAAAAAGCTGTTCCATATGTTTTGGCACGCATCACCAAAAAGTATGAAATTATAAAAGCCATCAGGATACTCTCTACTTGCAGTGAAAGACTTTTTAGTAACAACAGGTTGGGAAAAGGGGTGAAGGTGGGAGTTTGTCTTGTAACAGGTGAGGTGCCGGTTCAAGTTCCTGCTTTGTCTGTCTCATTTGCTGTGTGCTTGCGCAAGACCGCCTGCCTTGCCTGGTGGTGGTCAGAGGGTCCTGTGGTGCCAGGTGTTGGGTAGCCCCGCTTCTGTCAGACTGCCCCAGGGAAGGTTTGGCTACCTTACAGTAGCATACCGTTACCAGTGTGTGAATGAATGAGGTGTAAAGTACTATGGGGGTCGTGAGATTTGAGAAAGTGCTGTACACAATCACAAGCCATTTACCCTTACTCCTTTGGAATGTTTGTCACCTTTAATTAGGCCTGTAACCCCTCAGCAAATAAACAAAACTGATGACTATGGAGGATTTAAAACTAATAAATTGAACTCGGTAAAGGTAAGAGTTAAAACAAGCACATAATACCAACAGTATTTGCATGACATGCTCATTAATCACTTGGCATTAATACAGTAGTCAGTAGTTTTCCGAGCTTTTGCATCTGCTTCATGGCACGCTCGGAATCAACAGATAGAAACCACCACAATTTACAAATGGCTGTGTTAATACTTCAAAAAAGGCAATGTTCACCCCTAAAACTATTTAATAATTCTAATTAGCTATTTCTAATTAACATCCTGGAGCTTCTTTCTCCGGCCATTACAGCCCATAGACATAGTTTTTGTCCTTTGTTGGGTTTGCTGCCCTCTAGTGGATTGGGTTGTTAATACAGATAAACTGAGCCCCAACACTGTGGAAAGCCATTTCATTCAAAATTAAATAAATATTTCATGAAATAAATTATTATCCCCATGAAATAAAATGTAATTAATATTTAAAGACGATTTAAAAAAATACATTTTATTTATTTTAAGTTTTTCCACAATATTTATTCATTTCACAATGAAGGATTTTATATATTTATTTATTTCATTATGGAGTTTTATTTTATCCCCCCCCCCCCCCACAGATAAGAATCCGCGCCCTCATTTGAATATACGAACATGAAATAAAAAGAGCTTTAAATTAAAAAGGGGGTTTTGAAATAAAAGCCGCTGAAATAGTAAAGCGTCACTAACTAAAATAAAACTTCAATGTGAAATAAATAAATAAACAAATAAATAAATAAATAAAATCCTTCAATGTGAATAAATTAATAAATAAATGAATAAATAAAATCCTTCAATGTGAAAAAATAAATAAATAAAATCCTTCAATGTGAATACATAAATAAATAAATAAATAAAATCCTTCAATGTAAAATAAATAAATAAATAAATAAATAAATAAAATCCTTCAATGTGAATAAATAAATAAATAAATAAATAAATAAAATCCTTCAATGTGAAAAAATAAATAAATAAATAAAATCCTTCAATGTGAAAAAATAAATAAATAAATAACTACATATTGTGGACAAATTAAAATAAATAAAACAGATATTTTTTTAATCTTTAAATATTAATAACATTTTATTTCATGGGAATATTAATTTCTGTTGTGAATGAATTGGCTTTCCATACTAACCAGCGCTGTATTTGGTTTTATTGGAGCAGCGCCATGGCGCCATCTGCTGGAAGGCAGCATGATTATCTCTATATAACAAAGGAAACACTTGCTAGGGGCTCCGCTCATTGTCCGACAGCCGTTCCCGATTCCTCTGGTTGGAGCCACCAGCCTCCAGCAGGAGCGGTATATGGACAGAGTCTCCATCGGTGAGACATAGGAGGAGAAGAGAGGAGGAGAAGAGAGGAGGAGAAGAGGAGAAGAGAGAGGAAGAGAGGAGAAGAGAGGAGGAGAAGAGAGGAGGAGAAGAGGAGAAGAGAGGAGAAGAGAGGAGGAGAAGAGGAGAAGAGAGGAGGAGAAGAGAGGAGGAGAAGAGAGGAGGAGAAGAGAGGAGGAGAAGAGGAGAAGAGAGGAGGAGAAGAGAGGAGAAGAGAGGAGGAGAAGAGGAGAAGAGAGAGGAAGAGAGGAGAAGAGAGGAGGAGAAGAGAGGAGGAGAAGAGGAGAAGAGAGGAGAAGAGAGGAGGAGAAGATGGTTGGTTGAGACACATTTACTGTGATGCTGAGCAGCAGATGGATGTTCAACTGCGGGGGGCTCCGGGCTCTGAATGTTTGTTGATTCTTCATCCTGGAAGATGAACGGATGACGAGCATTTTTGTTTTTTCTGGGTTGAATTTTTGTGTTTAATTCCCTTTGTTGGATTTTTAATCGCTAAAATGGGAAGGCGACATTCCCAGAGGAGGCTTGAGCTGCAGAGTCAGGAAAACAACCAGCAGAAGGTGCAGTTATCCTGCAGCTCCACAAGACAAGCAGGATAAATATGTAGAAAATGTTACATTTTTAGAGAGAATAGTACTCTTACGTATGCATGTAATACTCTGAAGTATCCAGATAGTTCTCAGTACTACTAAGGGTTTACTCTGACATATCCAGGTAGTACTCTGACATATTCCAGATAGTACTCTGACATATTCCAGATAGTACTCTGACATATCCAGGTAGTACTGTGACATATTCCAGATAGTACTCTGACATATTCCAGATAGTACTCTGACATATCCAGGTAGTACTCTGACATTTTCCAGATAGTACTCTGACATTTCCAGGTAGTTCTCTTAAATATACAGGTAGTACTCTCACGTACCCAAGGTTTACTATGACATATCCAGGTAGTACTCAGACCTACCAAAAGTTTACAGGTAGTAC
>JAVLVB010000347.1:178927-193913 GCA_032876305.1 Orestias chungarensis
CAGGTAGTACTCAGACCTACCAAAAGTTTACAGGTAGTACTCTGACGTATTCAAGTAGTACTCTGATGTACCCAAGGTTTACTCTGAAGTTTCCTGGTAGTAATCAGACTTACCAAGGGTTTACTCTGACGTATCCAGGTAGTACTCTGACATATTCCAGATAGTACTCTGACATATTCCAGATAGTACTCTGACATATCCAGGTAGTACTGTGACATATTCCAGATAGTACTCTGACATATTCCAGATAGTACTCTGACATATATGGTAGTACTCTGACATATTCCAGATAGTACTCTGACATATTCCAGATAGTACTCTGACATATCCAGGTAGTACTCTGACATTTTCCAGATAGTACTCTGACATATCCAGGTAGTACTGTGACATATTCAGGTAGGACTGTGACATATTCAGGTAGTACTCTCACGCAACCAAGGTTTACTCTGACGTATTCAAATAGTACCCTGACATACCCAGGGTTTGCTCCGAGGAATCTTGGAGTTCCGTCTGTGCCTGGGTTTTCTCTAGGTACTCCCATGTTCTCCCACCAACTCCTTTAGATGTGAAGTTGTCTCTCAGATTTAGCCTATATTTGTGTGTGGGCATTACATCCCGTCAGAAAAGACATGTTAAAGTTTATGCTAAGCAAAACGTGTCATTGGTGTTAATAATTTATAGACCGATTGTTTCTTCACAGAGACCTCAAAGATGGAAGCACAAGTCTAATACATCTTCTACCAAATGCAGAGGTCGGCAGCACAGGTGAGATTATAGTTTGAATTTATTTATTTTTTTATCCTGTCCTGTTTCATTGGTAAATCAATCAGCCCCATTTTTTCCCCCGCAGTGTTCTGGTGGGAACCTCCATCTCTAATCCGGTGGCATCTGAAGATGACGGGACGAAGATAAAAGTGCCCACAGGTGCAGAGAACAGAAAACAGAAGCACACATGTCTGAGAGTGAACAAACACAAATCAGCTCCTCTCTGTCACAGCCTGTCTCGTTCCAGTCCTGAGCAGCAGGAGGAGCAGTCTCCCAAGCAGGAAAAGGAGAGTCGACGGAGCCCCCTGCAGCAGGACAGCGACACAGACTTGTCTGACACAGAAAGACTTCCCACCTCCTCCTGTTCCATTCCTCCCCAACTTGAGCTTAGGTCAGAGGTCATCGAGGATGATGAGCCCAGCTCCCGTAGACAGAGATTCCGAGGACGGGACCCTGAAGGTCTCAACTTCCCAGACTTTCTCCCTCCACCTTTTAACTCATGGAACCTGAGTCAACTGGCTGTGTTCTACCACACTGAGGGCCGAGGGACGCTTCGGCCCCGGCCTGTTGGCCCCTTAGAGCAATACCTGGAGAGGCTGCTGGAGTTGGAGTGGCGCCAGCTCCAGTCTGTCCAGGCGGAGCAGGGGTCCCTGGAGGTATCAGGAGGGGTGTCCAGCTGCCAGAGGTCAACTGCTGCAGCCTCATCACGCCTTAGCTCTCCAAAATGCATCCTCCAGTGCCGGCGTGCCTTCCCCCTCTCCTTCCTGTCCTCGTTGGCCAGTCACTCCACCCTCCTGTCCGGCTGTGGTTGCACTCTCAGTCGGATCACCTGTAACACATCACGCTCCCGCTCCATCCACAGCCACTGTCATCAATCCAGACTGAGTGTGATGCCGGATCGCAGCAGAGGCCCCACAGCGCTTCCGAAAAGGAGTTGCAGCGAGAGTCGAGTCCACTCCACAGACAGGATGCTCCGGGTTCAAATGCTCGGAAGCCCCACAAAGACGGACAGCTACCTAAAGCGGATGCAGGCTTCAGGAAACATCCGCAATCACATCCCAGGTGCAGCAGGGAGTTCCCAGTCCTCTATCAGGAATGGTAGTGACCAGGCTGGGAGGGGGAAGGGGTCAGACTGTACAGCAGGGAGGCTCAAGAAGAGGAGTGGCTCTGGGCAAAGGGACACTGGAGGAGACAGATGTTTCAACAGACAAGAAACAAACCACAGCAGTTCTGATTGCAGAGAAGGAACCAGAGAGGTTAACTGCACTGAAGACGAAATCAAGCCAGATGGGGTCACTGCAATTATAAATCATTTACCCTGCTCCGAATATTCCGCTGTCCAGCGGCCGATCAGGTCCAAGCTGGTAGAATTTGTTACGTAACAGCAGGGTGTGTGTGTGAGAGCTCAGACTTGGCATCCCCTCGAGGACAACAACATTCCATGATGTTGAAATGACCAAATCATCTTTAGCGTGATCACAAACCGAATGTGAAGTTTTCCCTGACCGGCTGAAATATACGCCATTCTTTACATTATTGTTTGTCATAAAACATCTGAAAGCGTGTCTTTGGATTCAACACGCTGTCTCAATACTGAAAGAATGAGGCTACAGCTCTCCAGCAGCTTTAAACAGTCCTGCACATTCTGTAAAACAGTGCAAACTATGGAGAGCATTTTGGGAACGCTGAATTTAAAAACCTGCCAAAGATTCTTAACTAGATAAAGGCTTGGACTTTGACTTGGCCATTGCTACATGTGAATATACGAAACTGCTCCAGTGTTTCTGTGGTTGCATGTTAGGTTGTTCTGCTGGAAG
This sequence comes from Orestias chungarensis, assembly GCA_032876305.1. Lineage (NCBI taxonomy): Eukaryota > Metazoa > Chordata > Actinopteri > Cyprinodontiformes > Cyprinodontidae > Orestias > Orestias chungarensis. Next base: position 181,510 of record JAVLVB010000347.1, read on the forward strand.
GTGAACCGTCAACCTAGTCCCGGACAGACACCAGTGACCCCTTGCATGATGCTGCCACTATGTTTTTTCAAGGGGCACTGATGGTTTCTGCCACACAACTGCCAATATGACGAGTAGTGGTCATGTAGTTGTTGTGATTCTCTGAGCTGTCTTCTGTGTTCCTTGGTTCTCTAATGTTCTTGAACACACCTCTGAGGCCAGAAACACAATAGTTTATCCAGTCAGAAATGTGTTTATCAGATCAAAAGAAGGTTCAGAAAATAATCCACCTTGAAACATATTTTTTATTAAAGCAACACTATGTAACTTTTCAACCCTCATAAAATATTTTCATAACTTTTTGGATTATACGTTGACTTACAGCTCGTTGAATGGTCCATGCCACTTTAAGCGGCACTAAGCAATTTTGAGGGCGATGGCAGGAACCATTTTGGGACAAAACAACTACAAGTAGGCTGACCGCTTTACTGCTTCCTCCGTTTCTTATTTTTTAGCATCATCATATCATATTGTTTCACTGTCTGATGTATTATTTTACTTACAAAATATATATATATATATATATATTTTTTTTTTTTCATTAACTGTAAGCAGAAAGTCAGTGGGAACAATAGAAGTAAAGTCCTAAAAACGTCCGATTGGGGGAATTATTCCATATAATGTTTCACTTAGTGTACTCAGTTACTCAAATGAGTAACATTTTCACTAATTTTCAGATTTTTTGAATATGATTAAACTCTTATATGCTACACAATTAAAAACATGATTGAAGTTGATTTATTTATTCAGGGATACTAGAATAAAGGGGGCAAATAACAAAGGTGCACAAGGCTAATCTCTATTTTTTAGGTCTGTTTTAGACATAACAGTTTTACCTTGTGTATATGGTTTATTTTGTTTTGCTTCTGTGTAACCAGGATGTTGTGTTGCAGATTATTTTGCCCGAGTCCATCTTGCAAATGCGATCCTGATCTCAATAGTGCAACAAAAAACCAATGAAATAAAGATATGAAACATGATTTTGTTCTAATAACTGTAACATCTAAGGACATCAGCCAGGAAGTCAAAGCTTTGGTCCAAATGAGTCTTCCAGATGGACGAGGACCCCTCGACTCAGTTCTGTCAGGACGGCCTGGAGCTTCGGCAATCTAGTGCGTGAAGCTGGTAGTGGGAAACCCAAACGTTTGCTGCAAGTCGTACAGTTAAGGGGCAACGCTGTGCTGAAGAAATGTATGTAAACTTCTGATTTCTAAGGGTAATTGGGTTCGGTAAATTTGTGTGAGTGTGGGCTGGAGCAGTTGTGTGTGTTGCCCTGCGATGGCCTGGTGACTTCTCGCCCAGTGACCTGGAGGTGGTCACCAGCAGACCCTGCTCCGGATGTTTCATTGAAAATGAGCAGAAATTAAGTTCTGAAAATCAGTCTGGGTGGAATTAATTTACATAACTTGTATATTCAGTCACATATCAAAGGTACTCAAGGAGGACTGTCCGTATTTGTACCCTGTTGTCCGTTAGATGGCGGTAGTGAGCATCCGCGGACCCTCGAGAGGGGTGTTTGTTTCACACCGGACGTGTTTTCGGAGCAACACCACCAACATGGAAGCTGACGCTCAGCGTGTTTTACAGTATCTAACAGAGGTGGAGGAGGCAGCCGAGGATGTCCTGACTACTAAACAACAGGTTCAGACTCCAGTCCCGCTAGCTTAGCTGCTAACTGAGCTAACTTCAGACTCTCCAGTCCCGCTAGCTTAGCTGCTAACTGAGCTAACTTCAGACTCTCCAGTCCCGCTAGCTTAGCTGCTAACTGAGCTAACTTCAGACTCTCCAGTCCCGCTAGCTTAGCTGCTAACTGAGCTAAATTCAGACTCTCCAGTCCCGCTAGCTTAGCTGCTAACTGAGCTAAGTTCAGACTCTCCAGTCCCGCTAGCTTAGCTGCTCGCTGTGCTAACTTCCTGTTCTTAGTAGGTCCTACATTCATTTGCTTTAAAGCAGTTTAATGGGAGGTGGCTCCTGTCATGAAATCAGTGGGATTTTTCAGCTTGTCAACAGTTTTATATATTGCGGTACTTCTTATTAATATCATCCTAATGTTTGTATTGGAACGTGTGAAGAGTTGCGGCCAGGCGTTACTAACCCGAGCATCGTTAGCTGTGAGATGTGTGTTTCAACACGATGCCAGGTAGAAAAAGACATCAGCAATGACCTTGCAGCCTCTAATTAAATAGATTTATTTGAGTTTTATTGATTGATAGCGGAGGCGTTGCGTAATACACACGTGATACACACAAACCTATAAGTGCTTATAAGGCTTCCCCCCCCCAAACAAACAGAGTTTCAGCTTCCCAAATGCATACATAGGGGTAATGCATACAGAGACATGTTTGTCAGTGAAAACGCAAACAGAACAAGCTTTTCATGTATTCATATTACTGTAGATGTTTTTAATTGGTAAGTGTGTGTCTTAAATGAACGTGTGCGATTTGTGTCATGCTGCAGCGTGTATGCTGTATGAGTTTTAGAGAAATGCATGTGCAATATTTAAGTTTGTATGCTTGTAATAAAAGCATACGTATGTATGTTTGTGTGTGTATGTTTGTGTGTGACGTTACACTTCCAGCCAGTCTGCTGGCCTCTGTTTATAAAGGTGGTGTCCGGGTCTTTTTAGAAGCGGACAACCATTCTGCTGCTTCCTGACTGGGGTCCAATTCTTCCGCTGAGGGGCCTTCTGTTCTACTACCCATTAGTTTCCCTAAATGTGTCTGTTTTCAACACTTTCAACCAACTGCATGAGTGTGTTGTAGCTCTCCCAACTAGCTTGTTCATGGCTTGCGAAGCAGTCGCACAGGTGCTACTCGAAAAAAACAGCTTTACATATCTGCACCGTACAGCCCTGACTGAAAACTGATGGCAACAGATTTCCAGCACTGTTTTTCTCTGATAATAATTTCGTCGGCTCCGCTTCTGCTTCCACTTCAGCCATGTTTGAAATCGAATGACTAACTTTATACTGTTTTGAGCCTGGTGCAGCTTTCTAATTGGTAGCTGACACACATGTGCAATTATTGACAGTTGTGCAGTAGCTGAACTAACCACGATCATAAACAAATTTAAACAGAGCAGTTCTTACACTCTCATTTTCATAAGCTTTTGGTTGTCTGGTTTATTGTTTATATTTGAGCTTCTGAACCGACAGAGATCTTTATGGTTACGGGATGCTGAAGCATCTTGTACTGTATGTACAGCTCTGGGGTTCTCTGTTGGTGTTTCAGATTGTAGACCTGGACGTGAAGAGGAACAGGAACAGGGAGGCGCTGAGCGCTCTGAAACATGAGATGTCAGATTCAGGTGAGTGGAGCAGTGTTGGACTTTTCCCCGAGCTTGAGAGTGCTGCCGTTCTCAAAGTGGCCTTTATGTCTGCTGTTGTTTGCAGAGAAAGTCAAGGTTTGCTTCGGGAACATGTTTCTTAAATTGCCTAAATGGAAAACAAGAGAGTTGATCCAGAGAGGTGAACATTACTGGATCATTACTTAGACCAACATTAATACATCAAAAAGGAAATCCTCTTAATTCTGTTTTCTTCTCTGTAGACCAGGAGCAGCTGGATAAGGAAATCGGTGATCTTCGTAGAAGTCTGAAAACAAAAGTCAACTGTCTCAATGAGATGCAAGGTAAGAACACGTTGATATAAACCTATAATAAACTTCTAGTAAAGTACGCGTGTAGCACCACACGAGAACAAACATGCTGTTGTTTGGAAGAAGCTACGCCTGACACTACAGTCGTACGTTGTAGCCGTTTTATATGTCTGAAGTTCTGCAGTTGGTTATCATGCTGTGTTTTTTTGTTGTTTGTTTGTTTATTTCCAGGAAAGCCGGAGCTCCGGGGCTTTAATCTTTCTCCACTGTCTGCTGATGAAATGAAAGCTATTAACAGCCTCATAAAGAGATGAAAGCTGCTGACTGGAGCCACTTTGAACTAAACTTGGAAACACTTAAAGTCCATTTTATTCACACTGCTGATGAATGAATCCAGTGAATATAACTCATTAGTATCTGTGAAAATGTACCAGTGGGACTATTTGTTGTGCAGATGTTTCATTAAGGGGTTTGATAAGTAAACTCTTCCGTTGTCCTAGATGTTAATGTCTCGGCCTCCTGGCAACACCCAGCACGTCTGGACCGGAGTGTTTGTTGGTGCCACAGCAGCCTCTGCACTGAACTTAGCAGTGGATGTTGGTTTAAATTTAACATGTTATTGTAGATAAAATGTCAGAAACTCTTTTTTTTTTTTTTTTTGCACAGCTACTTAAACTGTTTCTTGATATCCATCATTAAACAGCTGATTTTCTTATTAATATGTTTGACCTTGAAAGTCAAGTTAGTGTATTGAGTTTTTTTATTGAACCCCAAAAAAAGCAACCATCAATAAAAGTTAAAGACTCCTGCTTTTCTGTTTTCAGGTCTTTGCTGTTATTGTTTTAGCTTTCCTAAAATAAATCTCTTTCAGCAGCTGTTTTTCATGTAAGAAGCTTCTTAAGGCTTTTTATTTTGTCCTTCTGGGTTTTTAATTAAAAACAACCCCAAAAAAAAAGTCTGCTTTGTTTTAGCATGAAGATAATTAATCCTAAGTGGCTTAAGGTCAGGTTTACGTTGCTGGAGGTTAACCAGACGACTGTGGAACAGTGGGTACATTAGTTGTCTTGCGGCAGGTTGCAGGTCAAATTCCTGCTAGCTCCTGTCACAGGTCGCCAACCGATGTGGTGAATGTGGCTGCAGTGTAAAACTTTGTGAAAACACTCCTGTCAGCTGAGCTGAGGCATTCATAGCAGTGTCTTGCATGGGAAAGATATTAATAATCTGATCATACTGAACTCAACATTGTTCCTCAACATTTTGCTGTGACTGTGAAACCAGAAAATGAGTTTTTGTTGTAGAAAGCTAATAATAATAATAGTAATCGTTTGGGGAAATCTTACAATAAGAATACAATTTTGGCCAGCAGATGGCAATGCTGTACAGATTTTGAAAAAGGTTTTATTCGACAGTAACAAAAACTTCAATCAAACACATCTGTGTACACTTTCTAACTTTGTATTATGAAGGGTGTAAAAGTTTAATTGATTTTCCCTGTTTTTTTGGGTGGGTGGGTTATTTTTTTGTCCTGGGACATAAAATCCATATGTCTCCAGTCCGAGTGATAAATACCTGGTATGTTTCCTTTTGTGGAGGGATCAGATTATTGCAACATCTGACATGCTGACACAAACACCCCAAAGCAACGAGACGAGGGAAGGGCCGATGACAAAGCTCTACAGTGTGTGTGTGTTTGAGAGGGAAGGGAAGTGCTGGTGTTTTCAGCTTTTGCACTTGACACAATGGTTGCGTGCCACGGTTCTCAGCTGAAACCAGGCCGCTGTGATGAGTTCATGACTCAAACTATGGGAACCGGCTGATTGTCTCGATAGTCAGACAGGCAGCACACTAGACACTCAACATAATGTTCCTTTAATGGTGACTTACGCTACAAACATCTTGTTTACCTCAAATAAACCAGAAGGAATAAAGAGTGTTTAACACCTTAAAAAGTGCAAAATAATTCTTAGGCTTCCTCCCAGGAAACAAAAAGCTGTGATGTTGCTGCGACGTTTGAATTAACAAGCTGTAGAACATATCCAGCTGCTTTCTGTCTCTGGGCGACATCTTCAACATGTCTGCTGTTTAGCTCAGGAGGGTGAACCTTTTGCTACTTGCATGTGGTAACTTTTCCTTCCTGCTGAGACACTAAATTGTTTAATGACTTTCAGATGTAAATATATCATTGTCATTCCCAAGTTATCGAAAAGTAAAATTTACGGAGTGATTTATTGGCGCTGTCTTGTACCTTCACAGTGTGTATTCGTTGCAGAGGTAGGAGTCAAACAGGAGGGAATTTTTGTGTGGGATAGATGATTATTTTTGTCAGACATCTCAGAATAATAATCGATGCCTCAAGTTAATCAATCTGTGATGTGCTGAGTTGAGGTGACTGGGTCCTTGGGTGACTTTATACGTCTGCACAACGTTCCTTAGTTTCCCCAATGACCCTTACAGCACAGTGCACTGCAACTGTTCAAAAACGTTTAAGATACAAAATATAAGTGGTAAAACGCTGCCTTTAAAGTTAAAACAATACCTGTATTTTGGAACATCTGAGTCAGTCGATTTAGTTCTCAAATTTAATTCAAAGGCTAATTTACAGATGCCATCTGGCGTTCTGTTAGCTGAGACAGCTTCCTGGATGAGGACATCGCCTGGTGGTGCTGTCAAAAACGTTCTGCAACTTCCGCTAATAGCATTACATTTTCAGTTCCCTCTGCATCCATGTGTGTCTTCTGTCTTTTCAGACTCCCAGTCGGTCACCGCAGTAGGCTGCTCTTACCCAGCCAGGTTCTGCTGGAGGTTTCTCCATGTTAAAGGGGGAGTTTTTCCTCTCCACTGTTGCTACATGCATGCTCAGGTATTAGGGATTGCTGTAAAGTCAACGGCAACACAAGCAATTGTTTAGGTCTGCTAATCCAGGAGAAGTGAAGGCAATAACTTGATATAGTCTATAACCTTTTTAAAACTGATTTGTTTATGAGGTATCTATGATTTAAATTAAATGTTATTAATGTAAAGTGCCTTGAAACAACATGCGTTGTAAATTGGTGCTATATAAATAAACTGATTATTTTTTTATTTAGTTTTACTGGCGTCATCAGATATAGAGAAGAGAAGGTCAGCAGTGATACAAGGATGCTAGAATCAAGGTACTGGTGAGGAAATATGTAGCTGCATCATTGTTACATCTGAGATATTGATGTGTTTTTAAGGTGGTGGGACTGATTTCGTGCTCACAGGAAATGATTATTCTTACTCTGAAGAAAGACATCATTCATATTTGGATGGTGTGGACATGTAAAGCATGTTATAGCCATATCGATGATGTTTGGATAAAATATATGCCTTGTCTTTACATCTCGCTGTGGCTAATTCTAGTAAACGTTGTAGTGTTTAATTTGATTGTAATAAAACATATCTGCAAAAAGTGTTTCTTAAAGACACTTTGGTTTACATTTAGGACTTACATTTATTTTCAGTAGATAAGATAATGTTCTGACAAAGCCCTTGTAAGATAAAACATACCTTTTAAATATAATATTTTAGCAGATACTACACATACCTTTCATAAAACCATGACTTCTCTGTCGGAAATAACGACACCCGGTTCTATCTGTCATTTCTACCTGATGAGCATATGTCTCAGCACGCATCTCAGACTGTCTCACATATCAAAATGGATGAAAACCCGTGACCTCCAACAGAATCTCGCAAAACTGAACTGCTTGCTTTTCCAGCCAAACCAACCATATACAACAATATTAAGATCCAGACTGGATACCTGTCTCTGACTCCATCAAAGGGAGGAAGAAACTTGGGTGTCATGCTTGATGACCAGCTGACCTTTAAAGATCATGTTGTCTCGGTTTCTCGATCTTGACATAAGACATAAGAAAGATATGGCTACACCTTAACCAACATGCTATCCATCTCCTGGTTCAGTCTATGCTTATCTCCTGCCTTGACTACTGCAACATACTCTTGACTGATCTCCCAGCTTGTACGGTAAACCCTTACAAATGAGCCAGAATGTGTGTCTTGTCTTTATTCAGACCAAAAAGTCTCATGTCACCCCTCTGTTCATTAAGCTTCACTGGTTACCCCTGGCTGCCGGCATCAAATTCAAGTCCCTGATGCTAGCCTACAAAGTGCAGAAGGGTATGGCACCAATCTACTTGAATATTCTTGCAAACTTATGTTACAGCTTGGTCGCTTCGGTCATCAATGGATTGTCGTCTAGAAGTGCCTACACCACGCTTAAGACAATCCTGACTGTTTTCTTGTGTTGTTCCAAGATGGTGGAATAACCTACCAAACGCTACAAGAACAGCAGCATCCCTGTCTATCTTGGAACTCCTTGGAAACTCAAAACATGGTCGTAAAGGACAGTGATCCTAAGCACAGGTACGTCCTTTCCTAAATAGCTTCAAAACAACAAAAGGTATGGACTTATATCGAATTGAGATGCTGTGACATTTATTCAAACAGAATTCTTCTTGAAAAGCTTCCAAAGTAAGATTCAAACTATTTAGAAACAAAAGTGGGTCAGAATTCCTCCATAGGGATTTAATATTATTATTCTTTTTAATAATAATAATAATGATTAAGTTTTCATAGAAAATTATGATCCTCATTTGAACAAACTGCAGTGAATCTCTGTCACATAAAAGCTAATATATACACATTCATTGGATTGATCGCTCCATTTTTGAGGGTTTGTTTCCATCAGCTATTGCCCCTTCACACTGCAACAATACCTTACACTGTTGGCATACACACTGGAGCTCCCTCTGACAGGTTTCACAAAGAAAAAAATGGGGAAATCCTTATATTTTCTTCTCTTTTTTTAATCCAGTCAAACTGAATTACCTTTCACTCACATCTAAGTCATCAACACTTTAGTTCTCTCCTGTAAATAAGCAGTTGATTGTGCTCACAAGCCTGACAAGATCATAAGGTCTTATTGAATACCTGCAGGGGGTTGCTGGGCTCATCAACAAAGAAGAATGAAGCTTTTCAAGAATAGATAGATGTTCCCAGTAATTCATGCTAACAGACATGATATGACAAGCAGGGTAAGTACAAAGTCTTTATTTTCCAAGCTTTGATTTTCCATCTTTTTTTACTGTGTCTTTGGTGTGCTCTGCAAAAGTGTTTCAATTGAGGAAGATACCCCTCTACTGGAACAAGTATTGGAAAGGGTGGGACAATTAAAATTATTTTCTACTGTAAAAGCTGTAGAAAAAAGCTTCTTCCCTAGATGCATAAATGTGCTATTATCTTGAGGTAGATTTACTGAATTGCCATTTAGACGCAGTACTACCATAAAGCTCATATGAATTTTTAACAGTTAGACAGTCAGTATTTTTTTTTAAACAAGGCCATAATGTACGGTATAGGCTAAAAGCTCGGCAGTGACACAGATACTGTGTTTAGACAATGTTGTAGCAAACTTTGTGTCCAAATTATTGCAGCAGGTGTACAGGTTGGGGATTAAGGGATTTAGGACCACCCCTTATTACCCCAAAACAAAAATATTGGTGGAAACATATGACCAGACTCTCAAAATATGGCTTAGTTCTCGCCTCTCAGTTGTGGAAATCATGTTTATCTCAAAGTCAATGAGGAGAAAATATGGGCCACAACTGTAGTAGATCAAGATTATTCTGTGTCCAGACACCTCTGGGTGATACATCAAGAAGGAATCACAAGAATACTGATCATCAAATGGAAACGGTAGCATCTCCTTCTGAACCTGGAGGCTTTAAAGGTTATAATCCAAAGACTGAACATCCAGAACTAAACATTAACCAAGCAACAAGTAATTACTCTAGATATCATGCAGGAGAACGTGTAGTCACCAGGAGTGGAAGAGCGGTGAAGCAGAATAGTCGCTATGTTAGTTAGAAGATGGATGGCCTACAGTGCAATATAATCCCTTGCTTTCTCTCTAAATCTACCACTATATATAGTGGTAGACTGTCACTATAGAATAAAACATTCCCTTCTCATCCTCTTTGTGTGGTCACTCATCCTCAAACTCGGTTCCTCTACCAGAGGTTCTGTGTAGTATTTTGGCTGTGCCCAGAACTACACATTTCTGGACTAAGATGTCTGTTGTTGTTCCTGGGATCTGTTTTAGCCACTGCTCCAGCTTGGGGGTGACCGCCCCGAGGGCCCCAATTACAACAGGTACCACTGTGCTCTTCACACTCCAGACTTTTTCTAGTTTCCCTGGTATTTCTCTAGTTTGTCGTGTTCCTTTTTCCTGATGTTGCAATCGCTTGGTATTGCTATATCCACCTCAATGGCTCTCCTCTGTTGCTAATTCATCACCACAATTTTGTCTGTTTGGATCTGGAAGTCCCACAGAATTCCAGCTCAGTTATTCTCCATCACCTTTGGGGGTATGTCCCACTTTGATCTTTGGACTTCCAGTCCATATTCTACACAGATGTTTCTGTACACTACGTCTGCCACTTAGTTATGCCGTTCAATGTATGCTTTGTCTGCCAGCATCTTCCACCTTGCTATTATGTGCTGGATGGTCTCAGGGGTCTCCTTGCACAGCCTACACCTTGGGTCTTGTCTGGTGTGGGAGATCTGAGCCTCTATTGCTCGGGTGTTCGGCCTGTTCCTGTGTGCCTAGGATAATTGCCTCTGTGCTGTCCATGAGTCAAGCTCTTTCCTACCATTGGTAGGATTTCCCGAGGTCAGACTCTTCAGTTATTTGTCGGGTACATCCCAGTAGGGGCTTGTCCTCCCACAGTGGTATCTCCAGCACCTCCTCCTCTGTTCCCATTACCTGTGCACATCGTCTTTCTTGGATCTTGGATGCTTCATCCTGGACAGAGACTCTCACACTGACTAGTCCTCTTCTTCCTTCCTTGCGGCCTAAGCAGGGAGACCCAGACCTCCCTCTCCCCAGGGATTTGGGCCAGCTCATCTGGGGGAATCCCAAGGCATTCCAAGGCCAGCCAAGAAACATAGTCCCTCCAGAGTGTTCTGGGTCTTTTTCTTGGCCTTCTCCCAGTGGGTCGTGCCCGGAACACCTCACCAGGGAGGCATCCAAGATGCATTCTAACCAGATGCCCGAGCCACCTCAACTGGCTCCTCTCGATGTGGAGAAGCAGCGGCTCTACTTTGAGTCCCTCCCGGATGGCAGAGCTCCTCACCCAGACACCCTGTGGAGGAAACCCATTTCCGCCGCTTGTATCGGGGATCTTGTTTTTTGCTCATGACCCAAAGCTCATGACCATAGATGAGGGTAGGAACTTAGATCAACCGGTAAATTGAGAGCCTCGCTTTTTGACTCAGCTCTCTCTTCACCACAACGGACCGGTACAGCTCCCGGATCACTGCAGACGCTGCACCAATCCGTCTATCGATCTCCCGCTCCATTTTTTCCCCATTCGTGAACTAGACCCCAAGATACTTAAACTCCTCCACTTGAGGCAGGAAACTCCTCCCCGAACCGGAGAAGGCACTCTCCGGGTCAGATCACAAGCTGGTGAAGCCAAAGGCCCACATAATCCGCTAAAAGCAGAGATTCAATCCTAGGGTCACCAAAACAGATCCCCTTAACACCTTGGCTGTGCCTAGAAATTCGATTCATGAAAGGTATGAACAGAATTGGTGACAAAGGGTAGCATTGGTGGAGTCCAACTCTCACCGGAAACGAGCCAGACTTACTGCCATCAATGAGGACCAAGCTCTGGCACCGGTCATACAGGGACCTAACAGCCTGTATCATAAGACCTGGTACCCCATACTCCCGGAGTATGGTCCACAACCAGGATGCAAACCCTATTGCTCCTCCTGAATCTGAGGTTCGACTATCCAACGGACCCTCCTCTCCAGAACCCCCGAACAGACCTTACCGGGGAGGCTTAAGAGTGTGACTCCTATAGTTGGAACACACTCTCTGTCTTGCCTCGCCCTCTGAATACCTTACTATTTCTTATTATCTGGACTTTGACCTGTTTCTGATTTTAGATTTTAGACCATGCCTAACCCCTGGACCTATTTATTTATTCTGCTTTCACTGTACAAACCTTTTTCTGTTTACTGACCACATGTTCAGCCAAGCCCCTGTATTTTTGGACTTGATTTATGTTTAGTTATCTGAGCTGTGTTGGTTGAATCTCTCGGTCCTTCTGCCACACTACAGACCTTAACATCAATGGATTTTGAAAACTGAGGTGCATGTTTATATGTATTAGTTATTCATTTACTCTGTCCTCTAGATTCTGTATAACTGTACCAATCATGCCAATGATCATGTCCTACAATTGTAGAAATAGTCATATTGGAACAGGGGAGCTCCCACGATGGAGTCTTGGAGCTAGAGAGTGTCAGGGTTGACGGTTTTTGCTGTCAGTTCTTTTTCCAAGGTTGTCCACTGGGGATTATACAATCTCATTCCTGGCTGGAATGCTCCTGTTCACCGGCGCTCCCCGCACAGGTGCTTTACATCAGCTGATTGTATGAGGCTTCTTAAGAGGAGTGGTGGACCAGATACACCCTCTGTTAGTTAAAATCGGTAATGTTGCCTTCTCAGTGCCAGTATTATTCAAGAATCAAGAATCAAGAATCAGTTTATTTATATAGCGCCAATTTACAACAGGTGTCGTCTCAAGGCACTTTACAAAAAATCAATTAAAATCAAGGATACATTCTAACAAATCAATTTGAAAAAGTTTCCAATCTAAGGAACCCCAGCAGATTGCATCGAGTCATTGACTTGCAGCATTCACTCCTCTGGAA
>JAVLVB010000347.1:194013-219580 GCA_032876305.1 Orestias chungarensis
TGGTTTCTCTAAAGCAACGTTTCTGACTATGGAGCTGCCAATTACCAGAGTCTGTTTCTCAGTAGGTGTATCGCTGAGTGGGGAAAATCGGTTAGAAACGTTAACAGGTTGGTGGTGAGCCAAAGGCTGGGTTCTGGGACTATGCTTTCTGCGTACAGTCACCCAGCCAGGCTGATTTCCCAGCTGCGTGGGAACTGCTTCTCAGTGCCAGTATTATTCCCTTGTGTCTTTGCAATATTTTCTCGTTGTTTACTTGTTCCTTCTCAGTATTTACCCATTGCTTAAAGTACTTCATCTGTGCTTCTCAGTGATTCCTCATTCAACCTACTTACTTCTCCCTGGCGGTCATCATCCTCATTCCAAGTAAGATCCATTCCTCTCATTAATTAATGAAGTCCTCCGTGAATTTTTAAACATATTTGTTTTTGTATACCCCAATGACATCCTGATTTTTTCTAAAGATCTCACTGAACATAGAAACATGTCCGCTAAGTCCTCCAACCTCGTCCTCCTCCACAGAAAATCATCTGTCTCCCATCAGCTGTACGGTTCTGCGTCTTACATTGATTCCACATAGCAAGGTTTTCCTGCCATCCCGGTTCCAGTCACACTACCTTATTTATCTCTCAAAGGTTCTGGTGGTCCAGCATGCACAAAGAAGTTAGTGAATATGTTCAAGCCTGTCCATCATGTTCCAGACTGCTGAAATTTGATTATGGGATTTATGGAATTGAACTGGGGAAGGTACAGGGTTGAATGGGGGTAAAATTGTGTGGTACAGCCAATTAGCCCCATACCTGCGGGTGTAAGGCTCCTGAGGCACCTGCATTTCCTGGAAGCTTTGGGAAGCACCAGCCACAGGGAAAATGCAGAAACCGGAAAACGTTTTGTTACTAAACTCTTGTATGTTATAGAAAAGTTGTCTGATCGTTTCAAACATCTTGCTGTTCAACAGTGCTGAACTCATTTCCTGTATGTATTGTTTTATAAATAGATATGGTATTCATAAACAATAAGAGACTGAAATATTTTGGAATTTTTCCTGATAATAAGAATCAAGAATCAAGAATCAGTTTATTTATATAGCGCCAATTTACAACAGGTGTCGTCTCAAGGTACTTCACAGAAAATCAATTAAAATCAAAGATACATCATAACAAATCAATTTTAAAAAGTTTCCAATCTAAGGAACCCCAGCAGATTGCATCGAGTCATTGACTTGCAGCATTCACTCCTCTGGAATCATTAGGCAGAAACAATGGCTTGTGTTGTCGTTGACTTTACAGCAATCCCTCATACTGAGCATGCATGTAGCGACAGTGGAGAGGAAAAACTCCCCTTTAACAGGAAGAAACCTCCAGCAGAGCCAGGCTTAGTACAAGCAGCCATCTGCCACAACCTACAATAAGGTGATGCCAACATTTGTTTAATTTATCCTTCACAAGGATTTACCATTATATGCCTTTAGCCACTCTCTACTGAGGATAAATTGATCAGATAACCTTTTGGCTCTGTACACTTGTGGAGTCATGATGACTCAGAGCTTCAGCTCTCTGTGAACTATGAAAAAAAACACACAGCTATGGTTTGGCTTTAAACATTTGCTAAATTCAGCATCAGCAAGCACCTAAACTGAGTGCACGTGATAAATTTGTATGTTTCTTATACTTATAAAGTATGTATGAAATGTGCATTAAAGGGGATGTACATGTTCACCTGTAGTTTACCAAACACTATTCTACAAGTATTAAAATACCCTCATCTGACACAGATGCATAGGTTAACACATCAATCTTTGACTTATCCAGACCCTGTTTTAAATGTTAAAAATGCATTTGTGTATTTAACACAGATGCAGAAGTTGACAAATTAAAGTGGGTTATCACAACACTATTTTACAAGTTTTACAAGCTATTTTTTATTATTCTGAACATTTGTAATGCCTCAGTTTCTCTGTTCAGGACTAGCAGTTAGTTTTAAATAAAATTAAACAGACACCAATGGCCTACCTCTGACAGGGGCACATCCATGCAAGAAAGGACCATCCCACAAGAGACCAACAAGATCACACCCATGCAGTCCAACTCAGAGCTGTTCTGCTGCCCCAGGCGGAGGACAGCACACCAGCTTGGTCAGCGCCACCACAAGATGCACTCTACAGCGATACCCAAGAAGGTGGATCAATCTTGTCATGGCAATGTGTTAATTAGCAACACGCTATGCTCTTCACAAGAAGGGAATATATTTTAGTTTCCACTCATACCTTGGATGAATTTGAAAATACAAATTAATTCCATCAATTTAAAGCCACAAGCTCTCCTGTGTTCATTCAAACAGAGCTTTTTAATAGAGATAGTAGGAGAAACTCAAGTAGATAAACCAACCATGGCCACATTTAATATGTTCTGACAGAGAAATTGTTTGTATCATCACCTAGTTTGATAAAACCAGAACTCACTGAGAGGCTTATTATTAATGCCGTGCAAGACGGACTAAAGAAATGATTGAGGGAAATGTTACAAGACTTTTTGTAACAAATTTCTGTAAAAACATTCGTAAAACCATATAATAATTTAATGATGTCTTACTTCTGAATGCTTGAAGATTTCGAAATGTATCTACTTTTGAATAATTAAGCATTTTTAAAATTAAGTACTTTCATTCTTTGAGTTGAGTAACATTTTGAATAAGCAACATTTAGTAGTATTTGAGCATTGACCATGTGTACCATTACTTTGATTCAAGTACTAAAGTTCAGTGCTTTGTCCACCACTAATTCACTAGCAAGGAGCACTCTGTAAATATCTCAGATTAAAGATTTATTGTAAGAAAGGGTGAATGAGTAAGTGATGGATTAACTTGAATTTAGGATTGGTCATCGGGAGAGAATGCTGGCAGTCTAGGGAGGAAAAGATGGAGTTTGGGTTGAGGTCTTCAGGGAAAAATTACTTCATGTTTTTTTTTTTTTGTTTCATTCTCTTTAGCCCCCTTAGAACCCATAAATGTTTCAAAATTGAGAAGAAAAGAGGCAGTTAGGGGCATGAGTGAATTGTCTGATCAGAGATGCCCTGGCTAGATGGAAGGGAATGAATATTCAGGTGAGATTCCATACCTCGATAGAACTTGACAAGGATCTTTGGTAAGCTAGGATTAATTTACCGGACTTGTTCTGACTCTATAATGAATCTTGAAGATCTTTAGGTTACGGGTTTGAGGATATTCTGTACAGAAGACAGATTCGTTTTTAGTGGTTTATTAAGATAAAAGAGACTGATCAGGGTTTTTGCAAGCTGGTCATTTTCCTTCTCTGAAGAGTTTAGATGAGAGTGTTATAACTATGAATGGAGATATCTGAAAGACAAGGATCAATAGAAGTAATAATGCCTGGATGAGGATGGGCAAGCTCTGAGCGCCACGGGAAGCTGAAGAGAGCTGGCAGTAACATTGATTCCAACGTCAGTGGAGGGAGGTAAATGGCCAGAGTGCAATGTGAAGATGCACTGACTAAGGAGATGTGATGTGAGTGGTAACTGTTGAGTGCTGACGGATATTTTCTTTTCTTCTAGACTCCTTTAAGAAGCATGGTTACATGGCAATTAGCAATACATCAAAAACTCCTCTCATTTAGCAGCTGGAAAAGAGAATTAATGCCGGAATGGTGAGTCTGAATGAAGCAGTACAAATTTCGACAAGGGTTTCGACAGTATTCACATGCATTACTCAAGTAGAAGCATAGAAATACGGTTTAAAAAAAACCTCTTTAGAAGTTAAAGTATCAACTCAAGCTTTTCACTTTAAAGTATAAAAGTATAGGTCTCAAATCCATGTAAAATACAAAAGTAGTGAAAAGATTAAGGGACAAAATGCCATTAAGGACAAAAACCTAGAACAGGCCACAGGGGCCTTTAGTGCACTACCCACCTCTCCCAAAAACAAAATGTTTTAGGCGATGAGGAGTTATGTTATATAAAAATATTAATGTTAAAAAATAATGAACCTCCTCGCTGGTGCTGCTCAGTTGGTACATTTTTTGGGTGTGCACACGGCACAGGTTTCATGAATCGCTTACAAACAAATGAAAGTAAATGTAAGGAATAGAAGTAAAAGGCGGCTGAAAAATAATTACCCCAGTAAAATATAGATACTCAAAATTTGTACTTAAGTAAGGTATCAAAGTATTTGTACTTCGTTACTTGACACCTCTGGATTGCGAGGACTTAATGAGAATAAGTAATAATAAGAGACAGATGGCATGTGTAAATGGAGCGACTGCGTGAAAAGATTGGAAGCCATTCCAGCCTTACAACTTAGCACAGTGAGAGATGCGAGGCTGTTAAGGATACCATGTGAAGAAATTGGTTGGATAACTGTGTAATTACTTGAAGATGATTGAAGCAAATGGAAGGACTGGATTTGAATGAGCGTCTAAGTCTGGAGCCAAACACGGCATCAGCAATGCTTTTATTGGTTCCTGCAACATGGCTGCCCGACGGATAAACTGGTGTTGAGCAGAAACTAAATCAAGTCTTCAATTGAACTGCATATTTTCTGGGGAGCTAGATTAGCTTTTGTTAATGACTTTTACGACTTCTGGAGTATCTTTGAAGGCAGTGGTTGTTACGATTCATGGCGTGGCAAAAGGACCCAGAATTTCAACTGACACAGCTCATACATCAAATAGAATAGAATACAAAAATATAGGGCTTGGCAGAACTCATGGTCCATGATAAAAAAAATGGGGTTTTACTGAGAGAGCGGGATAATGAAGAAGTCCAGGGATCAGACATGATCAAAGTCCAAAAACGGAAACAACGTCAATGTCCAGATTTCAAAAAATCAGCAAGGTATCCAGAGGGTAAGCCAAGGCAAGGAAAAAAAAAATCAGTGAAAAAGAACCAGGTCAAGAAAACAGAAACAGAAATCCCTGGACATCTACTCACTCTGAAATTTTCAATTGGCAGCTAGACTAATGAAGGTGGTCTGCTTTTCTAGTCAGAGGTACAGGTGGAAACAATAGGCACTGATAGGTGGGCGTGATAGAATCAGACTGGGAGTAGACATGAACGTAAATACATCATTTTACCTGACAGGATCATGACATTGGTGGTGTCTGCTTTACAGAGATGAGCACTGTCGCCTACCAAAAAGATGAGTTTGAAAGCTTGATGAAGTATGTCATTGTCTACATTTTTGGTTTTCTGATTTTTAATTTATTATTATTGTCAGGAAATGGATTTCTTGCTGTTTGTGTTTTGGTGTGGTTTGTTCCCAGATGCACCAGAGGGCACCAGGAGGCTGTGCTCTGGTCTGCTGGTCCAGCCACACCTGCTTTTTTTTCTTCACAGGTGTGGATGATTCTGATGATTACTCCTGGAAGCATAGGAGGAGCGGTCCTGCAGTCATTCAGTGTCTGATTGTTACCTAAACATTGTAAAACTCATGCTCTCCCGTGCTACAGTGAATCCCTTGCTGTTTTAACTTGTTGATCTTCTTGTCCCTATTAATTGCTCTTGTGTGTGCTCAATCCAGGTATCAGCTTGTGATGAGTGCTTTGCACTTACTGTTCATCCTCCAGCCAACTGTCATTAAGCTTTGAAAGATTGTCTGGTGACAGAGGTGAGTTGGTAAGTACCAAAGGGAAATTTAGAAAGATTAGTTAATCTAAATAAAGTTTTTGGAAAGTGAGAAGAAGTTGGAGTACCCAGACAAAACCTACACAGGGAAAACATGTAAACTTAATGCAAACGCACCTGGCTGAGGGTCATCCCAGCACCTTCTTGCTGCAAGGCAACAGTACCACCAACTTTAATTTGAAATCGATGACAGGAATTTCCCAAAAAAAAGTCTCAATAGTTTCACTACGCAAATGGAGCAAAGAAAATTACTAAGGTCTAAAACACTAAATGCAGCAGATGCACTATATATGTGTGTATATATATATATATATTCAACAAAACAAATCCTTTTTTTTTTTTTACTTCATTTCTAGATGTGTCCTGATACGATATTGTGGAAAAAAGAAAATATCCGACACGAAGAACTTTCTTATGCTTTAAATATATGCAACTCATCGATTAATAATAAATGGATAAATTTTTCTAATGCCCATTGTTGTAAGCTACTGTAACAATTAGTAAGATTTAACATTAAAGTAGGTGTGATTCATTCCAATATTTTATCGGGTAAATATCGATATCAGACAAGATGTATCTCGGGACAACCCTTACACTTTGTTGAAACTTAATTATTTACTAGGAACGTACCATTTTCATAATATGACAGTATATAACTACAAATCAAAGGCTCATTTTTTATTGTTTACTTCTTTTAAACATGAAACAATCATCAAAGAAAAACAAATAGCCCCTGCTAACAAGGAGGCAGGACTTCTATACTGGTAATTCACCTTACAATCAAAAACATGTTGAATTATCTCATCCAGGGCAACAAATTAATTTCACGCCCTACACAGATTGATGCTGTTGTTCATAGTATTACGTCCTCATTGCGTACAACATTAGACAACGTAGCCCCCATAGAAAGGATAGTGATTACTCATAGGAGGTTGGCCCCTGGTTTAATTCAGAACTTCGTACCTTGAAAGGAAACACCAGGAAATTGGAGAAAAATATGGCGGTTTTCGCTTTTAGAGGAGTCCTATTTATCCAGGAAAAAAAGCGTGCTTCTGTATAAAAGGACCCTGCGCCAAGCTAGATCTGCATATTTACTTTACTAATAGAGGAGAATAAGAACAATCAAAGAAAAACAAATAGCCCCTGCTAACAAGGAGGCAGGACTTCTATACTGGTAATTCACCTTACAATCAAAAACATGTTGAATTATCTCATCCAGTTTAGACTGACCAATGCACTGCATTTGGGATCCTCTGGCTTCCTCTGACGGTGGTACGTATGGGCATCACTTCCTGTTGTTGCTCCGGTGTCTGTTAACGTCTGCTAGCTCCGCGCGCTCTCTTATTACTCCGAATTCTCTGTACTGAGACGTTTCTAAACACACCTTCACTTTAATCACACATTTCTGTTGCTCCACTGAAGTTTTTAAAACCCGTTATTTTTCTAAACGGACCTTTTTTTTGTGTCGCGAGCACTCGCTAGCTTAGTTAGCTTAGCTTCTAGCGGCGCTATGGCTTCTCCCTTTGCTTCTCCTCTTTCCTGTTCTGTGTGTCAGATGTTTAGTTATTCCTCCGCCTCCTTTAGAGATAATGGTACGTGTATTAAATGTAGCATTTTTTTAGCTTTGGAGGCGAGGGTGTGTGAATTGGATGCTCGGCTCCGCGCTGTTGAAACACCCACAGATAGCATAGGCCCATTAGCTAGCGTGGAGCCAACAAGAACAGGTTGCCCTAGTGATCCTCTAGCAGTTCCCACGCAGCTGGGAAATCAGCCTGGCTGGGTGACTGTACGCAGAAAGCATAGTCCCAGAACCCAGCCTTTGGCTCACCACCAACCTGTTAACGTTTCAAACCGATTTTCCCCACTCAGCGATACACCTACTGAGAAACAGACTCTGGTATTTGGCAGCTCCATAGTCTGAAACGTTGCTTTACAGAAACCAGCAACCATACTCAAATGTTTGCCAGGAGCCAGAACAGGCGACATAAAATCATACCTCAAACTGCTGGCTAAGGATAATCGTAAATACAGTAAGATTGTTATTCACGCTGACGGTAATGACACCCGGTTACGCCAATCGGAGGTCACTAAAATTAGTGTTGCTTCAGTGTGCGAGTTTGCAAAAACAATGTCGGACTGTGTAGTTTTCTCTGGTCCCCTCCCTGATCGGACCAGTGACGATATGTTTAGTCGCATGTTGTCATTCGACCCCTGGTTATCTAGGTGGTGTCCAGAAAACGGTTTGGGTTACATTGATAATTGGAAAACATTTTGGGGAAAACCTGGTCTGATCCGGAGAAACGGCATCCATCCCACGTTGGATTGAGCAGCTCTTCTTTCTAGAAATATGGCCGAATTTATTAACTCCCCAAATTACTAACAAACAAGGGTCCAGACCAGGAAGCAGAGTCGTAGTTTAGAACTCCTCTCTGCGGCTTCTCTACAGTTACCTACCCAACATGCCTTTGAAACGGTGTCTTGCCCACGGCCAAAACCAAATAGATTAAAGATCAATCTAAAAAGAGCTAATCCTGAAAATCTCATGAAGATAAAAACAACTCAGATGAAGCAAAAATGTACAACTATTAAGTGTGGCTTATTGAACATCAGATCTCTATCCTCAAAGTCCTTATTAGTTAATGATTTAATTTTTGATAATCAAACTGATTTGCTTTGTCTCACAGAAACCTGGCTGCAGCAAGAGGATTATGTTAGTATCAACAAATCAACTCCCTCTAATTATTCAAACTTTCACATTCCTCGAAGTACTGGGAGAGGTGGAGTAGGAAGCATTTTTCAATCAGATTAATTAATTAATCCCAGGCCAACTAATAGTTATAGTTCTTTAGAACATTTAACCCTTAGCCTTCCTCATCCAACCTCTAAAAGAATTTAACCACTTCTATTTGTTATTTTGTATCGTCGGCCAGGTCTTTACTCTGAATTTATAGATCAGATTTAAGATTTTTTATCTGAACTAGTGTTAAACACTGTTAAAATCATTATAGTGGGAGACTTTAACATTCAATTTGACACCGAAAATGACAGCCTAAATGTAACTGCCATTTTAGACTCAATTGGGTTCACTCAAAAAAAAAAAAAAAACACCTACCCACTCTCTTGGTCACACTTTAGACCTTGTGCTGATTTATGGCATTGAGTGTGAAAAAGTTACAGTACTGCCTCATAACCCTCTCCTTTTTGACCATTTTTTGATAACTTTTGAATTCTTTTTCACCGAGTACTTAAAATCTGAAAGAAAATGTCGTTATAGTAGGTGTCTATCAGAAAAGGCTGTTATAGCCTTTAAATAATCCATTCCCACTCTAATTTCTTCAGTATATCAGAGAAACGCAGGGGAGGGCAACAAATTAATTTCACGCCCTACAGAGATTGATGCTGTTGTTCATAGTATTACGTCCTCATTGCGTACAACATCAGACAACATAGCCCCCATAGAAAGGATAGTGATTACTCATAGGAGGTTGGCCCCTGGTTTAATTCAGAACTTCGTACCTTGAAAGGAAACACCAGGAAATTGGAGGAAAAATGGCCGTTTTCGCTTTTAGAGGAGTCCTATTTATCCAGGAAAAAAAGCGTGCTTCTGTATAAAAGGACCCGGCGCCAAGCTAGATCTGCATATTTACTTTACTAATAGAGGAGAATAAGAACAATCCTAGGTTTCATTTTAATACAGTTGCTAAACTTACGAGAAATGAAAACTATATCATCCTTTCTTCAAACTCTTAGCTGTAATGACTTTATGGAATTCTTTATTGATAAAATTGAATCTATTAAAACTAAAATTGATTGCATCCTACCAAACATAACTACCTCAGTAAGCAATGAGGCACTGAATGTGGCCCTGGAGCCTGATTTCTGTTAGAATTGTTTTGTTCCAGTTGAGCCTTCTGAGCTTTCAAAAATATTTTCTTCATCTAAGCCTTCAACTTGTATGTTGGATCCAATCCTGACAGAATTGTTTAAAGAAGCATTTCCTATTATTATTACCCCCATTTTGGAAATGATTAATTTGTCATTATTGAATGGTTATGTACCAGAGGCTGATGTACCAGAGGCTGTTAAGGTAGCTGTAATAAAACCCCTACTTAAGAAACCTTCTCTTGATCAAGAAGAGTTAATAAATTACAGACCCATATCTAATCTTCCTTTTTTATCTAAAATCCTAGAAAAAATTGTTGCTAATCAACTGAGAGAGCATTTGAGGAATAATGACCTATCTGAAGAATTTCAGTCTGGTTTCAGAGCTCATCATAGCACTGAGACAGCTCTCCTTAAAGTCACAAAATATATTCTCATGGCCTCAGACAATGGACTCGTGTCTATTCTAGTTCGGTTAGATCTCAGTGCTGCTTTTGACACAGTCAATCACAATATCCTTATTGAAAGGCTCGAACACACTGTGGGGATCAAGGGAACAGCACTAAGCTGGTTTAAATCATATTCTCCGCATTGTAAGGTTACTTGTGGAGTACCACAGGGTTCTGTACTTGGCCAAATTCTATTTACTATATACATGCTCCCTATTGGTAAAATTATCAGACAGCATGGTGTTAATTTCCACTGTTATGCTGATGATACACAACTGTATTTATCTATAAATCCTGATGAATCCAGTCAGTTTGCTGAATTACAGGCATGTCTAGATAACATAAAAATGTGGATGACTTTAAATCTTCTGCTCTTGAACTCTGAAAAGACAGAAGTTGTTATCTTTGGACCAGAACTTCTAAAAAACAAATAGCTTAGTCAGCCACTTGACCTGGATAGCATCAGGTTGGCGTCTGGTGACAATGTAAAGAACCTTGGTGTTATGTTTGATCAGGAAATGTCTTTCAAGCCCCATATAAAACAGGTCTGTAAGATTTCTTTCTTTCACCTTAGGAATATAGCAAAAATTAGAAATATTCTCTCTAGGACAGATGCTGAAAAACTAGTCCATGCATTTGTTACCTCAAGGCTGGACTATTGTAACTCTTTATTAGCAGGAAGTTCACAAAATGCAATTAAAAGTCTACAGTTGGTCCAAAATGCTGCAGCAAGAGTTCTGATGAAATGTAAAAAGAAAGATCATATCTCCCCAATTTTAGCTTCCCTTCATTGCCTCCCTGTCAAACTTAGAATAGATTCTGAGATTCTTCTTTTGACATATAAAGCCCTCACTAATAAAGCTCCATTGTATATCAGAGATCTGATTACTCCTTATGACCCTAACAGAGCACTTCGCTCTCAGACTGCAGGTTTACTGGTGGTTCCTAGAATCTCTAAAAGCACAATGGGAGGTAGATCTTTTAGTTATCAGGCTCCTCTCCTGTGGAACCAGCTACCAGCTTTAGTCCGTGAGGCAGACACCCTGCCTAGTTTCAAATCTAGGCTTAAAACCTTCCTGTTTGGTAAAGTTTATAGTTAGGAAGAGGTAGAGAAGACAGCCTAATCCGGTTGGGGGAGGAACTCAGTCTTGACAGACGGTTCTCCTTTGCTCTACCTTCTTCTTGTCTAACTCTGTAGGGTTAAGTTATTTAAGTTTTTCTATAGTTATGCTGCTATAGGCTTAGACTGCTGGAGGACAATCTGACCACTTCTGTCTCTGCTACTTTCTTCCTTTGTCCAATCTGCTTAGTTACCGTTATTTCAACCTTGTTAACCTTTTGTTTTCTCTTAGTGGCGTTCTCTCCATAGAAACCACACCTGGTCTGGCGTTCTGTTAGCTGAGACAGCTTCTTGGATGAGAACATGGGCTGAGATGCTTCCAGTGACGCTCTACAACTGCTGCTATAAACTATTTTTTTTTTCAGTATCCTGTGCATCTAATTTAGTTTTCTGTCTTTTCAAAGCCCAGTCGGTCGTGGCAGATGGCTGCTTGTACTGAGCCAGGTTATGCTGGAGGTTTCTTCCGGAGTTTTTCCTCTCCACCGTCGCTACATGCATGCTCAGTATGAGGGATTGCTGTAAAGTCAACGACAACACAAGCCATTTTATTGGACTGCTGATTCCAGAGGAGTGAATGCTGCAAGTCAATGACTCGATGCAATCTGCTGGGGTTCCTTAGATTGGAAACTTATTCAAATTGATTTGTTTATGATGTATCTTTGATTTTAATTGATTTTCTTGTAAAGTGCCTTGAGATGACATTTGTTGTAAATTGGCGCTATATAAATAAACTGATTCTTGATATGTCAAAATGTAAAAGGAAAAGACATTAGGAAATTAAGTAAAAGCAAAAGTTTATTTGTCCATTACTTAAAGCAAAATGAATGACAATAGAATTGGTCTGTCGAAGTACAAAATAAATTAAATACATACACAAACCACAAAGACAGTTTAAAGACTAAGCGGGACTTAATTAATTTTCTGTCAGTGCTTAAAAAACATGTGGTGGCAAGTTTAAGCTCTCTGACTTATTTCCTCCAATTATTCTCACCGCTGCCATAAAATGTCTAGGAACCAGAAATATTTTTGTGCTGTTGAATTAAAAACAAGCAGGTGTGTCTTCAAGCTCCGCGTGTCACAATTACCAGCTGAACTTGCACTGCTTTGGTGTGGAGAGTATTATCATTAAATCATTGTACGTTTTTCAAACAACAAATGAAGACGTTCATGTAACTGACATGTCCTTCATCTGACTGGATGAGGCGAGTCAATTTAATATAAATACATAACTTCCTTTCAGTCCCGTTCTAAACTAATACGGGAGCTTTAAGATAGAGACTGATAAAAGAATCACAAAAAATGTCATTTTTATATATAGTTTGTGTTTTAAACACTAAATAACACTGAAATATTGTTTTTCAAAACACATTTTAATAAAGAAACAAACAAAAGCTTGTATTTAGCTTATAAGTGAGAAAGAATTGCTGACGTGTTTGCTGTTCTTCACCCTCTTTAAACCTCACATTTTCTTTCAAACATCTTAAGATAACAAAGATATTATAAAACTCCTGAAATCATAAGTCATGTGAAACCGATTTATGTGTTGATAAATGACATTCCACCACTGCAACACAAACGCAGTCAGAGAGAGGTGGAAGAAGATGCAGGGAGGAACCCTGCTTTAACCTCCAACTTTCCCTTTGTTCGTGGAAGCAGCTTCGTTCCCATGTAGACACCTTTTCACCTACATGGGACCAACAAAATTTCCCCCCCACCCTGTCAGCTGTAGATTGGTCTGGTTATTTCAAAATCCACTCCCTGTCCACTTTGTAGAAAGGTGCTGTCCTCTTTTTTGATTTAAGTGTTGCAGGGAGTCTTCCCTTCTGTCGGCTGTAAAAAAAAAGAAACATTTAAAGGGCATGTCTTGTGTTTATGTTTCGTTGAACAGTAAATGCTACTGTCTATTTTATTGCACAAGCCTACACAGTGGGAGCAGCTTTTTTTAAATCGACAGTCACCTACATCGTCAACTGGCCGACGACCTTAACAGATTCTACTGCAGGTTTGAACAGCCCAGCAACGAGCTTGCATCCAACACCACTTCACACCCATCTGACTATCAGCCACCCATCCAGGCTGCCCTGAAGATCTGCGAGGAAGACGTGCTGAGACTTTAAAAAACAGAAAGTCAAGAAGGCCCCTGGTCCTGATGGAATCTCTCCCTCCTGCCTGAGGACCTGTGCAGACCAGCTTGCACCTGTCTTTATTGAGATCTTCAACAGATCACTGGAGCTGTGTGTTGTTCCGTCCTGTTTTAAAAGCTACACAATAATACCCATTCCTAAAAAGACAACTACCACAGGACTAAATGACTACAGACCTGTTGCCCTGACCTCTGTGGTCTTGAAGTCCTTTGAAAGACTGGTTCTCAACCACATTAAGGAAATCACGGACCCCCTGCTAGACCCCCTGCAATTTGCCTATTGGGCCAACCGTTCGGTGGACGATGCAGTGAACATGGGTCTCCACTTCATCCTCCAACACCTTGAACACCCAGGAACTTATGCAAGAATTCTGTTCCTGGATTTCAGCTCAGCCTTCAACACAATTATTCCAGGACAATTACACAGCAAACTTACTGAACTCAGCGTACCAGCCCCCACCTGCCAGTGGATAACTGACTTTCTTACTGGCAGAAAACCAGGTGAGGCTGGGAAAGTGTACTTCAGTGACCCGAAACATCAGCACGGGTGCTCCACAGGGTTGTGTACTCTCCCCACTGCTCTTCTCGCTGTACACAAATGACTGTACCTCCACGGACTCCTCTGTTAAAATCCTGAAGTTTGCAGATGACACAACAGTCATTGGTCTCATCAATGACAGTGATGAGTCTGCTTACAGATGGGTGGTTGATCAGGTTGTCCTTATTTTTATAACTTCTATAGTCTTTATACTGCACAAAACTGCACTTTTTTTAACAATATATATTACACATGCTAAATGTTACAAATGTTTCTTTACTGTATTTTTCGTGCACTGCAAGCATCTGTGTAACCAAAAACAAATTCCTTTTATGTGTGAGCATACTTGGCTAATAAAGCTTGATTCTGATTCTGATTCTGATCTGGGAGGGAAAAATCTACAAAAAGCAGCTTGGTTACCTGTCAGTGCAGAAGCTTTTGCACTCAGGGTCGGTCAGCAGCGAACAAACACAACGCCTAGTGCTGGCTCCACTCCACTTCCAATCGATCTCGACAGAGCGCTTCGTACGCAGAGAAACTGGATAACTGGACAGCCCGTAAGGTACGATGTGTCTACCAACAGAATCAGAAGAGCATTTCTATATCAACAGGTGACCTCGTGGCATTAAAATATAACATAGTAGTTAACATACCTTTTATATAACAGGGTTTTGTTGAATGATCCACACCTTGACGTTCATGTACAATTTCATCATAAATTAGACTAAAAGATTTTTTTACCCTTTTTGTGTTACACACACACACTCACCAGCCACCTTATTACACCTGTCCGACTGTTTGTTAACGCAAATTCCTAATCAGCCAATCACGTGGCAGCAACTTTTAGGTATGTAGACATGGTCAAGGCGATCTGCTGCAGTTCAAGCCAATTCAATCCACATTTAAAACAGGAACAAGTTCACCAAAGTGCTTCACATATGAAATAAATGATAAAAAAAAAATAAGACATAAAATAAACTAAAATAATATAGGAGAGTAATAAAATAATACAATAAATAAACTAAGTACAAATAAAATAAGACAATCAGTTAAAACAGTAAAAGACACATAGGACCATAAAACTCATGCAGTGTTAAAAGCCAAAGAATAAAAGTGGGCCTTCAGACGAGACTTAAAACACTCCACAGTGGGGGCAGTTCGAACACGGAGGGGCAGAGGGTTCCAGAGTCTGGCACCAACAACAGAGAATGCCCTCTCCTCCTTAGTTTTAAGTCTAGTCTTAGGGGCCGTGAGCTGGGACTGGCCCCCAGACGTCAGAGTGCGCAACGGAGTATATTGATGGAGGCAATTGGAAATGTAATTTGGAGCCAGTCCATTTAAAGCTTTAAAAACAAACAAAAATACTTTAAAATATATTTTAAAACGTACAGGCAGCCAGTGTGGTGAAGCTAAAATAGGGGTGATGTGTGAGTGCTTCTTGGCCCCTGTTAAAAGTCATGCCACAGAGTTCTGCACTAACTGCAGATGGGAAAGAGTCGTGTTACACATACCAGAGTATAGGGCATTGCAGTAGTCCATACGAGAAGAGATAAAAGGGTGCACAAGTTGTTCCAGAAGATGAAAAGATAAAAAAAGGTTTGACTTTAGATAAAAGTCAAAGGCGATAAAAACTTAATTTTAAAACCGTATTAACATGTTTATCCAGTTTAAAATCACTGTCCAAGGTGACGCCAAGGCTGGTGACTTTGGGGCGCACGTAGGTTTGAAGGGGTCCCAACTCAAGGAGGTTGTTCCCAAACATGACTTCAGTCTTTCCCTCGTTTAGTTTAAACAAAATTTGGGCCAACCAAGCCTTGACGTCATTTAGACAGCTAAGTAGGGATGTCAGGGGGCAATTGCTATTTTTTGTGAATGGCATGTAAATTTGGCAATCATCTGCATAAAAGTGATAAGACATGCCATGTTTTCTAAAAATCTATCTGAGTGGGTGCAGGTACAGGGCAAAACAAAACTGGCCCCTAGGATTGAACCCTGGGGGACTCCACAATGGAGAGGAGCAAAGGATGAGGTGGAGTCCCCGAGCCTGACAGAGAAGGACCTCCCACTCAGGTATGTCTGAAACCATTTAAGGACTGTCCCCCTGACATCCACAGAGTTTTCCAGACATAATAAAAGAATTGCATGGTCCACCGTGTCAAACGCAGCTGTGATATCTAAGAGCACTAAAATGGCAGAGCTACCAGAATCATTCATTAAAAGCAGGTCATTAAAAACCTTAAGAAGTGCAGACTCAGTGCTATGGAAGGCTTTATAGCCTGACTGGAACGGGTCTAAAATGCCATTGGTGTCTAAAAACGGATGTAGTTGGGCAAGGACACATTTCTGTAAAATCTTGGAAAACAGTGGTAATTTAGAAATTGGACACTAATTCGCTAAAACCAAGGGGTCAAGACCGTTTCTTTTCTTTAGAGATTCAACTTAAGCGTTTAAAAAAAATATGGGAACAGTGCCCATGACCAGACTTTTTTTAATTATATCCCTGAAAAATGGAGCCAATAGTGTTCCAGACTTCTATAAAAAGATGAGTAAGTAAGGGGTCAGTGGGACAGGAGGGTTTAATTCTGCTAACTATGCATGTGAGATCAGACAGTGGCACAGGTTCAAATGGGTAAAAAACATCCGAGCACTCAGTATTTCTCTGGACCTCCGAAACACACACTTATGAGATAGATATTTCGGCTCTCATAGCAGTAACCTTGTCTTTAAAATAAGAAAGGAATTTTCACAAGTGTCATTGGTCATTTCCAGTAAAGTTTAGGATTCGGGTTAAAAACAGAATTAATAGTTTTAAAAAGAATACGAGGCTTGCTTACATTATTCATGATTAAATCACAGAAATATTTTGTTATCTCAGCTTTAACAATATGCTGGTAATGCCTCCAGATGTTTAAGATTCTGGAAGGAAATCGGTCCTTTTTCCAGCTTGATCCAGGTTTCAGTTAAAAACAGTACATCCAAAGATCGCGATGTAAAATATTCTTGCAGGATTAAAAGTCTTGTTTACCACAGATCTCGCGTTAATGAGTGCACACTTTGTACGACTGGCCATCATGCCTGCCACCTTAGCTACCCTGCTCAGGGGCCTGAGGTTTACAGGGGACACACCGCTTGGGCCCCGGTGAAGAACGTAGCAAGGGTGCGGTGCGCAACAATTCTCCCATTCACCGATGACAGGCACCAACCGGATGCTGGCTGGAGCCAGCCTGGGTTGCGACCTGAAGTGATAATCACTGAGGTCCAGCGAAAGTAAGGCGGGCCACATCGCGTCCGGAGAAAGGCCCAGTAAAACAATCAATTTCACAAGCTGGCCGGATCGTACTCCTTGGTTTTAGTGTTTCCTGAGCAGAGGGAAGTTTGCCCGGATGAGGTGCTCCGGAAGATCAGCCAGGTAAAAAGAATCAGATTTGTTTGCATCATAGATCACGCATGATTGCACTCCTACCTTGATCTTAAGTAGGTCCTGGCGGTTATAAACCAGCAGAGAGTCAATGGTTCTTTTGACACATAAAATAATTAACACAAAATAAACAAAACTTAACAGACCCAAGTGGCAACACAGATCTTGAATCCCCACGAAGAAACCGAGCATAGGAATAGGGAAGAAGAGGGATTTAAGTGAGTTTGAATGTGGTGTACTTGTTGGTGCCAGGTGGGCTGGTCTGAGTATTTCAGAAACCGCTAATCTACTGGGATTTTCACACACAACCATCTGTAGGGTTTACAGAGAATATCTAGTGAGCGTCGGTTCTGTGGGCAAAAATGCCTTGTTGATGTCAGAGGTCAGAGGAGAATGATCCGACTGGTTTGAGCTAATAGAAAGGCAACAGTAACTGAAATAGCCACTCATTACAACCAAGGTATGAAGAAGAGAATCTCTGAACACACAATACATCGAACCTTGAGGCAGATGGGCTACAAAAGCAGAAGACCACACCGGGTGCCACTCGTATCAACTAAGAAAAGGAAACTGAGGCTACAATTTGCCCAGGTTAACCAAAATTGGTCAATAGAAGAATGGAAAAATGTGGCCTGGTCTTATCAGTCTCAATTTCTACTGCCACATTTTTATGGTAGGCTCAGAATTTGGCGTCAACAACACGAAAGCATGGATCCATCCTGCCTTGTCTCAACGGTTCAGGCTGCTTGTGGTGGTGTAAAAGTGTTGGGAATATTTTCTTGGCACTGTTTGGCCTCTTGGTACCAATTGAGCATTGTTGCAACGCCACAGCCTACCTGAGTATTGTTGCTGACCATGTCCATCCCTTTATGACCACAGTGTACCCATCTTCTGATGGATACTTCCAACAGGATAACGTGCAAAGTTATAAAACTCAAATCCTCGCAGAATGGTTTCTTGAACATGACAATGAGTTCACTGTACTCAAATGGCCTCCACAGTCACCAGATCTTAATCCAATAGAGCAACTTTGGGATGTGGTGGAACGGAAGATTTGCATCATGGATGTGCAGCTGACAAAACTGCACCAACTACATAATGTTAGCATGTCAATATGGACCAAACTCGGAATGTTCTGAGGTAAAAGGGGGTCCAATGTAGTACTAGCAAGGTAAACCTAATAAAGTGGCCGGTGACTATATCTCAGAAGGGATAATAGCAGACATTGAGAACAGTTACAAGTATTTGGGAATACCATAAGTGAACAGTTCAATAGCAAAGGAAAGGAGCCATGGCCAAATACCTACAACGAGTGAGCCAAGTCCTGAGAAGTTAGCTTAATAGCGGGAACAAAGTCTGTGGGAATAATAAGCTGGTTGAAGGAGGACATAAAAACCACGGATGTTAAGACTTGGAAGCCACTGAACATGCACAGAGGGTCTTACCCCAAATCCAGCACCCTGTGACTGTACACAGGTCGTGAAGAAGGAGGCATAGGAGTAATGAGTTATCATACTGGCCACGCAGGAACCGGCTCTAACCACCAGAGCAATAGCGGCTCAGATCTAACACACCAGACAAGACCCAAGGTGTAGGCTGTGGAAGGTGGTCCCTGAGACAGTCCAGTACATAACAGCAGGGCTCAAGATGCTGGCAGGGAAAGCATACATGACTAACTGTACCTATTGTACATCTGTGGAGAATATGCACTGGATGTCCCAAGATAAAAGTGGGACATACCTCAAAACTTGGTGGAGAATGACCAAGCTAGGATGCCGTGGGACTTCCATATCAAGACATACAAAATGGTTGTGGCGAATCAGTCGGACATTGTGGTGGATGAACCAATACCAGGCGATTGCAACATCAGGAAAAAGTAGTGTGAGAAACTGCGAGAAAATGTGAACTGCTACCTGCTACTGTCCGGCACAAGCGCCTGACTTTAATCCCTTTTTGACATACTCAGAACACCAGATCCAGGTCTGTGTTTTTGCTGCATGCTTTTATTCAGCAAAAATAGTCGTTTTTGAGAAGTTATTGAGATTCTATAAAATTAAACCGTTGGAAATGTTTGGAAATGTAAAAAAAAATTATTGATCTGCTTATAATCAGTAGGCTTAGATATACTTTGATTGAGGCAGGAGGTGGAACACCTGGACGGTTGGTGCAGAGAGAACAATCTCTGCATTAATGCAAAGAAAACCAAGGAGATGATTATGGACTTCAGAAGGGGCAAGCATACCCACCTCCCCGTGCACATTGGAGGATCTGCGGTGGAAGCGGCCAACAGCTACAGGTACTTGGGTGTACACCTGAGTAACAACCTCAACTGGAGAAACAACACTTCCACTCTGGTCAGGAAGGCACACCAGCGGCTCTACTTCCTCAGGAGGTTGAGAAGAGCTGGACTTGGGATTTCAATCCTCACCTCCTTCTACAGATGTGTAGTGGAGAGCGTCTTGTGCTCCAGCATCAACGTGTGACATGGAAGCTGCTCTGCTGCAGACAGGAAAGCCCTGCAGAAAGTGGTGAAGGCTGCACAGAGGACTGTTGGAGTCAGCCTCCCCGGCACCACAGACATCTACTCCTCCAGATGCAGGAAAAGGGCCTCCGGAATCATGAAGGATCCCACCCTCCCAGCACACTCACTTTTTGTCATGCTCCCCTCAGGCAGGGGGCTCCGGAGCATCAAATGCAAAACTACCAGACTGAGAAACAGCTTCGTCCCAAAAGCTGTAAGACTCTCAAACACACGCAAGGACAATTACAAATTAAAAACACTTTCTCATTTAACTGTTAGTGATCACTTTAATATCCCACTTTAATATGTCATTTCCTTAACCATCCATGCTGCTACTGCAAATTTGCACTCCAGATTTTCATTGCTGCTATGTCCAACTTCCTATATTTTGTATTCTGTATATTTTGTGTATTTATCAATCTTATTCTTTTATATTTCTTAATATTTTATTATTTTCTTCTTATTTTAGCTAATTTACAATTGCTCTCAGGGTATAAACTGGACCGTGGGATTACAATTTTTTCCCACCTCGTGTACCACATGTGATGTGATGACAATAAAATTCCTTGAATCCTTGAATTAGTATATCTGTAGTGTGTAAGTCCAATTAAAGCTTAAACTTAGACTTATACTTCCTTAGAAGGAAGGAACACTTAAATTCCTCAATTACTTTATAAAAGCAACTACCCACATGGAAGTTTTGAGGCGAACCGTTTTCTTTTTTCTTCTTTTTGTAGAGGTTCAATAAAGAATCTCTAATCATATTTATTTACCTGCTCTATCTGTTTTTACAGAATAAATACAGCTATAGTTTAATGCCAATGTTTAGTTTGGTTGCATCACAATTTTGTGCATAAACTCCTTCATGGGCGGAGCACATGTTCTCCAGAACTTTGAAATAACTGATTGGACTCACCCATTGGCCTATTTAGGAGGGAACAAAAGATTTACTCTCTGGGGGGGAAACTATGGATATTGGATGAACCTCAATTCAACATGTTTTCTAGTTTATTGAATATATACAAATACACAACTTTGTTCCTAAAAACATGATAAATGAATGAGATTGTTTCACGTTTGAGCTGTGAACTTTAATTAATCGATAAAGTTGAAAATTCTTGTTAATCTGGAAGAATGGAATTTAAAACACGTTTTTATTGATACTGCAGCAATGTGACTGTCAGGATTAAACAATAAGAAAAGCAAAATCTCATAACAACATTAGGGTGCCACAGATTAACAGGTGATGTTGACATATTATCTAATATGAATGTAGAAACGTCAAAATACTGCTACGGTGCTAATTCTGTCCTTTTTAACTTTCTTTTCTGCCACAAGAAGTCTTTTTTCCCCCACCAAACTGGTACATGTGCTTCACTGACGCTAGTGCTTGCTTAAAACAGCTTCTTTTTGTTTCCACCACCACAAAATCTGGGTCTGCTACTACTAAACCAGTTCTTTGCTTTAAATAATCCTTTACCGGGTCTAGCAAAACGAACACTTACATCAGAAGGTAGAGCCAGGTGTAATAGATAACAAAAAACACAGAGTAAGTGTAGTCTCTTATCTGCCTAATTTAAGACATAAAACATTTTCTCTCAAAACCTGGATTAGCTGTAAAACAAGATGAGCTCACTGTCTTAGTAATGTTAATACTAGCTACAGTTCACAGCTGCAATATAAATCCATTAAATTAAACAAATATGTTCTTAACCCCGAATGGAAATTAAATTTTGAATATAGACTCCTTTGGCAGTCTGAAATTTTCGGGAATAACATTATTTATTTGTGTATAAACTCACTCATTGTAGAGTTCAGGTAGCACAAAGTATTCACAAAATCCATAATATAAAATTTCTATGTAGGCATTCCTTTAAAAAAACAACCAGTCCTTTTTGCTAGTGGACGATCAGAGATCAAAACAGCTTTAACATATTAAGAAGTGATGTAAAAGTATGATTTTACAGGGACTGAAAAAGATAATTGTGTCATTTGGGTGTCTTGTTTAATAAAGGGAAGATCGTTAACTGGATCAAATGTTTATATGGATGCGATGATAAGACAGTTCTAAGCTGACTTCCAGGTTGGAAAACATAAACTAGTTATTTGTACCTTTTTTTGCATATTACTTTTTTGTTGGAATGTTGTTGCACATATGTTTATTGTTTTACTTACACCGTAACAGCATGGAACATTGTATCATCACAATGCAGCACGCCATAGAGCCTGACATGCCCAAGTCAAACATCATCATACATTACAAGGACACAACATAAAAGTTACTCTGTTAGGTCAAAAAATAGTCATGGCAGATTAAGATTTAGATTTTTTTTTTTTTGGCCAATAAGTTTGTGTCTGGATGGAAGCATCAGCCATCACCTGAAGATGATAAATGACCTTTATCATTTACATATGTGTAGCTCATTGTTGCAAATAACTTAGTGACATTACTTTTTCATTCATCTTTAAATAATTGTTGGTAACGATAAATGTGTAGTCACCTGCTGCCTCTATGAGATACATGTGAGACGTTCTGGGCACCCGACCCTGGTATCTGACCTGTTCTGTTCATTTTGGGTCATTAATATAGATCTAAAACAGATTAGGTTTATTTTTTTCCTTCGGAATTGCAAAAAATACCAAATTGACATCCACAGAAAACTACTAGGGTAAATATATTTGTTTCTAATAATACAGAGGAATACAGGTTTTCATCATGAGAGACAAAGTTCTTTCTTTCTCTTAAAGATGACTACCTCAGAGATAATGAATAAAGTCAGAAGGTAAGCTAACTGGTAACAGCTGCATGTACTCTAGGAGCTCTTCCCTAAGGGACATAAAACCTCAGGTAATTTATTTGAGTCTTCCCAAGTATGTTCACCTTCTCACACACTCCCATGTGAGCTGTGTATCTTCAGTTACAGCTGTTATATCCCAAAGACCAGTGTCTGCAGAAACAACATTCTGTGTTCCTCTGGAACAAAGATCGCTGTTTAGATGCCTAAACAAGGATGCTGTAACTAAAAACTACAGACTGAAACCTTAACTACACTGGCTGGGTGGTCTCACTGTAGCTTTAAAGCTCTGTAATCAAAGAACTGACAGGAGATGGATAAATCCATGTCAACCCCCCTCTGCTCTTTGCTCTGGCTGTCACTCACTACCGCCAGATGTTGGAACTGGGACAAAAGATATGCTTTGGAAGAACTAAATTAAAAGAGTTTTCAGCTGAGACGTACGTTAAATATGACACACTCACAAGAAGTTGTAAGAACAAGCATGTTGAGCGAGCAGAAAACAGAGGAAACAAGCATCCACGTAAACCTGCTGCTTTTCCAAAAGACTGGGTCACCTCTGATTAAAATGCATTGTTGGCAGCACAACAAACAAGTTTTGAAAATGAATCCCATGCATCTGAAGCTACTTGGAGACAGTGCTGCCTGTCAGAAGGTCTCTGGGGACTGAGATCAAAGTCCATGTTGAGAACCTTACAAGACATCAGTTAAGACTTGTGTGGAAAGTCTGTGTTGAGAACCTTACAGATCACAATCAACACTTCTTTGAGTCAGCACAAATCCACATGAAGTGGCGAAGTTGGAATTGAACCTGCAGTCTGCCTGAATGCAAGACGACTACTCGACCACACTGTGCCACAGACACCCCTCTCTATTTTTAGGCGGATATAAAGTCTGGATTGGTTTCGATTTTAATCGTGAGTAGTAGAAAGCTTCTAAACTAATAAGCATAGACGCAAACACATAAAAGTAAGGAGTTTGTC
Source organism: Orestias chungarensis (assembly GCA_032876305.1). Classification (NCBI taxonomy): domain Eukaryota; kingdom Metazoa; phylum Chordata; class Actinopteri; order Cyprinodontiformes; family Cyprinodontidae; genus Orestias; species Orestias chungarensis. Next base: position 217,496 of record JAVLVB010000347.1, read on the forward strand.
TATAGATTTTCAGGTTAAAATAAAAAAATGTTTACACACTAACACACTCGGTAACATCATGAAGCATGTGGTGGAAAAGTCACAAAGTCTCAGGTGAACGTAACAGATCTACAGCTTCAAGTGCAACAACCAGAGATTCAGCATCAGGGATTTAACTGGTGTGTTGTTTGAGTTTGGTCAACCCTGATTCAAAAATCCATCTATTAATGTCGAAATGCAAATAATATTAAATAAATAATAATACCACTCAAAGAGGGAAGGGCTTCAAAAATGTAAATGTTGTTTTGAGTTTTCAATGAGAAATATCCACAGGTTAAAGACATCTTTACTGAGAGAAGTTTAGAATTTGATCTTGGCTTTATTTTTACTTTTACAGGGAGTTCAGAATGTAGCTCTGTCATTTAGCTTGCTTCTTCTTTTTATCTTTACCCGTAAAGATTAAACTTCTCTCATACATATTCTCAGTAGCAACATTATAAGACAGCTAAGTGCATGTTTCCAGTTCTATACCATCTGACAGCAGGATTGTTACTGATCAGAGATAGCTGCTCGCCAGATGGGAGCTTTTCAAAAGACAGCCCAGGGCGAAAGGGGCTGAAATCAAAGAGGCAAGCAGGACCCTTACTCTGGTGTGTTGATCCAGATGATGTCCAGGTGGCAGTAATACACACACTCTTTGTCTTTGTAGGTGTAGCATGTGCACCTCTTGGTGCGTCTCCTGGCCGTCAACAGGTCACATGCAGAGCAAGTTCTGGTTTCACCCCCAGAGGTGATGATGACAGGGTCAGTCGTAGCGCTGCTGTGGAGCTCTGTTCTCAGGCTGACCTCTTTAGCCACATCCTTCTTCTGGCTCACAGAAAAGGAAACTTGCAGGATACAAGAAAATGTGCCAGTTGTATTATTATTCTAAGAGATGCTATATTCTTTTGAATACCCAGAGAGTCCAGGGGTCAGACAGCAAACGCTGGGTTTTGTATCACAAGTAAAAGTCTGTTAAAATGTATTAGAATGAGAAAACCTACAAATATTTAAACAAATATTTCTTCAGTTGCTACAACTTCTAAATTGAAGTATGGAATTTTCTGAGAGTGACAGGGGTTAGAGGATGCACACAAAAGCTGTGCATCCTCACACTACAGGCAGGTGTAAACTATTATAGTTATCTTATGGTGCTGCCATCCTCTTAACGTTGATCATTAACTTGTTAAAGCACCTTTAACTTCATTTACAAAAAAAACAAAAAAATTAAGCAATTAAGAATCTGCAAGTGCTGAAGCTACATGTCTGACGAGCTTTGGCATGATAGGAAAAAAACTCAATGACCATCATCTGAACATCTAACTTAAACTTTGGAACAAGCATTTTTAAGATAAAATTTGAGTCAGTTAAAAAGTTATGTTTGCTCCAGAGACTTCCCATCATATCACGTATACAACACATTACAATTAATAAACTTACCGCTGGCTAAAGATGCTGTCAGCAGAACCACACCAACAACAGCAGCCATCACAACTGATAGAAACTGAAAGAATGTCAAGACGGTCTGGAGTCCAGAGAGGGTTGTTTGTGACAGGGTTCTCCTAATCTCTGCAGCTGTGAGCTGTGAGGTTCCTCTCTGCTGGAGCCAGTCTCCACACTGCTTTATTACCTGCTTATTACAGCAGCAGTGACGCTGGCTGCTAGGATTTTCAAAATAAGATCATTGTAATGCATTAAAAATAAAAATAAATACTTCTCTTTGAAAGACAAAACAAGAACTTTACAAACAACCGAGAAAGAAACTATTAAATTGGTGGAGACTCCAATTTAAAGGGATTTTTCCTGACTGTGGGAGGTTTATGTTCCAGTTACTGTGTTAGAATAAATCAGCTCATTCAGATCCATTTCACACACACACACACGCACACACACACACACACACACACACACACACACACACACACACACACACACACACACACACACACACACACACACACACACACACACACACACACACACACACACACACACACACACACACACACACACACACACACACACACACACACACACACACACACACACACACACACACACACACAC
>JAVLVB010000347.1:231356-262526 GCA_032876305.1 Orestias chungarensis
CCATTTTACAGATGTAATCGTTTTCATGTAGTTGTAGACGGACAAATTCCTTGTTTACCTGGAAATATGGTGATCGGAAGCGCGTGGGTCTCGTGTCAGGATGGCGGCACATGAGTGCAGCTGCTTCTCTAGTTCTCTGTGTTAGTGTAATAACTAGTATGACTACCTCAATTAGAACAGCAATTAAGTATAGCCTAACAGTATTAATGGAACTAAACAACAGTGTCCATGTTCAAATACCTTTTGATCATAAGAGGATATGTGGCTTTTGCCTTGGTTATTCCAGCAGACAGGTTTCTTCTGGCAGTTTTAAGTGCAGTTTCATTACCCTCTCTGAATGCACCATCACAGTTTCTCTACTATTACCCATGATTGACTATTTTGAGATGAACTTTTCTGTTGTTTGTATAACTCAGTTAAAGATAAATTGGCCTTTCTGGATGAGTTAACATTCTTAGACACACTTATTTCCCTAGCTATTAGGGTGGACAATCATCTGAGGGAGAGAAATAAAGATAGAGCAACTAGAAAACTGATAAGTTCCACTAACAAATGTAATTATTCCACGTCTCCTTCCTCTCCGGAAAGAAGCAATAACCTTTGTCCAGAATCAGAGCCCATGCAAGTTGGTCGGACACAGGTAACATCTGAAGAATGACAGAGGAGGATGGAATCAAGACAATGCTTATATTGTGGTAACTGGTCATTGCATTGCTCACTGCACACTGTGATTAAAGGAAAAATCCCCAAAACTCAAAACATCATCTTCTTTTCTCCCAGCTACCCTGTTATTTAACCTAGACTCTCTTCAAATAAAATCCTTTGTCAGTAAATGTAGGTGTTCTGGCTGGTTTTGTTATTGTTCTCCCTCTTGTCTCCACCAGGGGTGTTCTGGAGGCTGCCTCAGGGTGGAGCTGCTTAGCTGGCAGCAACTTGGTCACAGGTGCCGCCAATCCTGCTGATTAGTGCTGTGAAGTACAAGAGGACCCTGGTGGCAGTCATTCAGCGCCTGGTTGTTACTTTTGCATGGTATCTACAAGAGTCTCTGTGTTTCTTCCTTATTCTAATGCTTCGTGCAAGCTGCCTTACCTGTTTCCCTCATTGTTCCTCGTAATATCTTCTTATGTGTGGAATCCTGGTACAGTCCTTGCTGGACCCTCTCACTCTCTCAGAGAAACCACTCAAGTCATCTTCAAGAAAAAATCCCTCAAGTACTCAGAATCAAGATTGCAATGGGGCAATTCTCCCTTGCTGTTCACCAATCTCTCAGTGACTGCCTGCATTGCCTGTCCGCTCAGGCAACCATCTCCGTAGCCTCAACGACCAGTGAACGGATCCAACTACAACAACTACAACAACAACAATTCCACAAAACAGAGCCCTTCAGATTCAGTCATCTCTCCCTGGTGGTTAACCATTCATCTTCAAGTACGCAAGCCCTCTATAATAACCCTCTCCACTCACCTGGAAAACCTACTTACCTGTTTGTCCTCCTCCAGAAATCCCAGATGCCCACATTGTCAACTCTACCTCCTTGGTTCCCCGAGTCCAAAGCTGACACCGTTCCTGTGCACATACAACATACTCCCTTCAACTGAGTATGGTTTTCTTGAGTTGTTTTCTGTTGTGGGTCTGAGCCTATAACTACTGTACAACCATGTCACCCTTGTTTATTTAGGGTGTAAGCAAGCATTGATACCTCAGTCCCTACTTTCCCAGTTCAACATTGAAACTTAACCCCTAGTAAAATACATCTGAAACACTGCTCTGGATGGTAAGAGTCTACTTATAATCACTCACCGCACCAAACCCATCAACCAGGTAATTTCTGGGAACCAAAGTGACAGTATCTCATCTCTTTGCCATAATTTTACATTTTTACTGGTTATCCAAACACAACACCTACATCAACTGGATTGTCGCCTGGTCATCCCAATGCTTTTCCTCCTGCCTAAAGACTGCTGTTCCTCAAGAGACCAGGAGGTATACCTGAAAAATGCCTCTGATGATTACATAGATCTAAACAAAGTCTTCAGTTAAAGTAAAGCCTGCTCACTTCTTCCTCACAGACAATATAATAGTGGAATAGATTTATCTTGTTTTTCTTCATTACCCACTGGTCAACAATATTTGCCATTCCAAGAGGGAAACCATGGAAAAACACATAAATTAATCCCTCCCCGCAGATATAATCAGACACTCTTCTTCTCCACTGGGGGCATTTTCTGCATTTTCAAGGAGTTTTTACTCCAACCATTCATAAATCACTGTGGACTAAAACATTACCCTCCAAAACTGTTTTCTCCCACTCATCTTATCTACCTTTGAACAGTTTCATTAAGACAAAATCTTTACTAAATTAGACTCCCACAATGCCTTACACCAGTGTTTTTCAACCTTCTTTGAGCCAAGGTACATTGTTATCATTGAAAGAATTACGAGGCACATCACCAACCAGAAATGTAAACAAATAATACTAGTCGCATATATAGATAGTCGCATATATTAAATTTATAGTAATTCTTATCAAAGTGTCTTTAATACGAATCAAATAAGCATGTATTTTTTATCATACTTTATATCTCTTATTTCAAATTGCACTGAACATGACAACTTACTGGTTTGAGGTTACTGATACTGGTCAGAGGTTTCCTTGTTTTTTGTCTGTCAGTCAATTTATGATACTGGTTTGAGGTCTGATACTGGTTACAGGTATCCTTGTTGTTTTTCTGTGAGTCAATTTATGATACAGGGTGGGAGTATCTGATACTAGTTAGAGGTGTCCTTGGTGTTTTTCTGTGAATGAAACTCTGATAGTGTATTGAGGTATCTTAATTGTTTCTGATTCTGGTTTGAGGTATCTGATGCTGGTTATAGGTATCCTCGTTATTTGTCTGTGAATCAAACACTGATAGTGTATTGAGGTATCTTGGTTGTTTCTGATTCTGGTTTGAGGTATCTGATGCTGGTTATAGGTATCCTCGTTATTTGTCTGTGAATCAAACACTGATAGTGTATTGAGGTATCTTGGTTGTTTCTGATTCTGGTTTAAAGTATCTTCATTGCTTCATTGACCTGGGTTTTTACACAGAATGTTCTACAATTACGCCACTCAAAGTTGGAGTGGCTCTTTAACTTTCATTATTATTTTGAAAATTTGACTGCTGTTTTTTTTTGAAAAATTGCTTTTTTTAAACAAATTTTTGTGTTGCTTTAGATGCTGTACAGCTGGATCAATTTTCTCAAATACTATTATTTACTGCATAAAAGAAGTATTTGAGTGAGCCTGCGTATGCAAAAATAAACTCAAGAAACAATGAAAATTTTTTGGGGTAATATGTATTTTCTTTTCCTTATGGTAGACCATCCAGGGTATATCTAGCCCAGGGGAGCTCAATACATTGATCGCGAGAGGAGAGCGGGTCGATCGCACGGCATTAAAGGAAGTAGATGACCGAAATCCTTCTATTTGTCTTTTGAATCACATACCAGGCAGCTAACTGATGCTAATTTAAGCACGCAAACTGTAATTCTACGTTAGCTTTGGGTTAGCAACCTTAGCAAACTACAGTGTTGCATAGCGAGTCTTCCCGTCTCTCTTGGCAGAGGCAGACCTCGAAGAGTTAGAGGCCGTGGTAGCACCAAACATCCCTGAAATCCACATATGTATATGTATTTATAGACTTATCCGCGTATGCTTGTGCTTGGGTAGAAACACACATTCCACAGTGGGTTGATGCAGACAAACTTATATGTATGTTTATGTATATGTTACAGATCAAATTTCAATTCAATCAAAATGTACTTCATCCTGAAAGGACAAAATATACAATAAAAATGATTTAAATAATATTGTCTTTGAGTTATTTTTTAAGTTCTTGAGAATATTGCCATCATATTAACTGTTAATCATTGATGCTTTTTTAAACCACAGTTTTCCAGTGTAACACTTGAAAACAATTTTAATCAAAACAATAATTTGGTGTACAAATCAAAATTTAGTGGGATTTTCTTCAATTACTCGGTCATAATTTCCATACAGATCGTGAAAAAACGTATGTATTTGTGATGATTTCATTTAGCTTTCTGACCAAAATAAACAGGAAACTCTCAGGAGAAGAATAATCAGAGAAACAAGGTTTATTGAACAGGAGTTTTGAATAGTGATCTGGAGGCTGGAACTGTGGGAACTGCTGGAACAACGTGGGAGACCGGAAGCATTGAAGTGGAGAAGAGAGGTTGTGAGTATTCGCTGGAGGGGAGTATTAGTTCTAATGGATATGATCTTACTTGAAGTGGAGATGGAGACCCCCAAGGAGAGGTGAGTGGGTTTAGGGTTTCTTGCACAGTTATTGGTGTTGATGGTTGTCCAGGGGGTAACTGAAGATGTACTTGCAGTTGCTGGAGTGGATAGATCGAGCTAAGTGAACGAGGAGAGATGACCAGAATGGTTGCTGAGATCCAGGGGAACACGGTGAGCATTGCACACAAATGAATTTGGAGGTTTGACCTGGATTGAGCACACACAAGGAGGAATGACTGAAGGTTTGGCGCAGAGAAAAAACACAAAGAAGGCAACAAGGTGATAAACGAGGGAGCAATGAGAATGTAATGAGGAATAATACTTGAGATTAACATCAAAAACTGGCACATGGGAGGCAACATTACCGAAGTGTAAATAACACTCAAGCAGAGATTCTCTGGTCCACCACTCCACAAGTGCCTCCCATTTCACTTTTCGGGCAGTAAAGGGTTACAGGAGCGCTCCAGCCTGATGGGAGCTCGGGTGACCCCCAGTGGAAAACCTAGGAAAAAAACTTCAACCCCGCCAGTACTTACTTCAAGCTCATGCTTTATAAGCTATACTAGATAGATATTTGATCATTCTTTCTGGAAAAAAACTATAGTTATTTGGACAGTTCCTAACATTTTCCAATTTTTAAAATATGGTGTGCTTTTTTTTCTATAGGACTCAAGCACATGCAGAGTGGTCAGTACAAAAGCCTTTTAAGTCACGGCATTCTAAGTTATACACTACAAAGAGGTAGTAATGGTGTAGACGTTCCATGATTTTAAAGCAGTGTGTCTTTTTTTTGGCTCAGCATGAACTGGACAAATCAACAACACATTGTCACGGACGGTGTAAATTGTGGACCCAGATTATTTAATATAGATTTTATATAGACTTTTTTTTGGATGATGATAAATCAGGAACCAGAACAACAATGGACCACAGAGAGTGAGTAATGAAGAGGCGTGGAAGTGTCCAGCAGACAGAAACCAGCAGACAGGAGACGACAAGGAACTGAGGGACTCGGAAAAAACAAGGGAAAGCAACGAGGAGAACAAAGAAGAGATAGACACGGAGCAGGGAGGATCATAATGGGAGGATCGAGTGTTAGGTGAGGTGAAGAGCCATGCTTAAATGTTAGGAGGGTGAAATATGGAACAAAGGAAATGATTTGATTGCCAGAATGATTACAGGTGTATGTTGTTAAGGGAGAAATAGAGAGCGAGAGAAAGAACGGGGGGAGGGAGATGGAGAACAAAAGGAGGGAGAGTAACACAAAACAGTAAGAAATCTTAAAACAGAATAGGAATACCATAAGGAAAACTATACCTAATCACAACAAAGAGTAAAATAAATAACTAAAGCAAAACTAACAATGACACACATTTCTTTAAAGTTCCATTGAAGCTGTTTAAATTCCTGTTTTACCAATAAAAGCCAGAGTTCTATATCTGAATCTGACTACAACTTAAAACAAAACAAAACAGACACCATTCTAAAAATAAAAAGGTGCCCTTTCATTTTTATCATGTCCATGTCTTATGGTTCCTTCTGTGTTACACATAATAATAAACCCTGTTAATGTTTGGAATAAAACAGGCCTGAACAGATGCACTGATGATAAAGAAGAACCCCCCCCTCTCCTGTTGTTAGTGGTTTTATTTTACCGGCTGAATCATTCTGAGACTGAGATTAAGGCCCTCCAGCCACATTCTCATTCAATGACTGGCAATAAAGATTACATTCACAGGAATTTGGCAACATGTGAACATGATTCACACAAGCAGGTGTTGCCTGGGACAGTAAGTAAATTCTGAGCATGTGTAGAACCAAAGCTAGAACACTTCTTGGGGGCAAGGTTAAAGTTAGCAGATGAGTCAACAGTAGGGGTCCAGCTTTTAAGCTGACACAAATGATTTAGAGAGATGCAATCATTTACAATATACTAAGAATTTAAGGCTTGTTGAAATCTAAATATTATAATTATATATTATATTATATTTAACGTGCATAAAAAATTTTCATTAATTTTGTGATTATATGTCAACTTATGTCAACATCTGTATCGCTTAAACCTGCACTAAGCAACTTTGAGAAGGGTGGCAGGAACCCTGTCACACAAACCAGCTACAAACGTGGTTACTGCTTTATGGCATACGTCATTTCAGCCTTTTTTACTTTCAACATCATCATCTGACATTGTTTCACCATAATTAGATTCATTACCTTATCGATATTCATCCTTTACACAGTCACTGGAAACAGAAATGTACTTCAATGCAACTGTGGGGGACCGTGACATCAGGCTGGTCCTCATGGGAAATGCAGCCTTCCTTCAGACAAGACACTGCTGCTTTTGTCCACACAAAAAAAAAACTTGCTAAACGGCATCTGACCTTCACGGTTCATAATATTTATTTATTTATTTATTTATTAAACAGCATCTTAAATAAACTAGCTAGTTCATAGTCCTCTTGTAGAGATCTCAGGGTTAATGAGCATAGGCTCTGCTTTCAGTTAACCAGCTCTCTTAAGCAGATATAATTTAAGAGTTTACACTCCAAAACTAACATTTAGTGTGTTAAACAAATTTGATTTGTGATTTGCCACTTCAACATTTGCTCAGCATCGGTGAATATAGTGGGGGTGTCAGTGCTGTGCACTTCCACAACGCGCCGCTACTGAGAGATGATGAAAGCGAGTGGGCACGGGCACAGACAGGCAACAGTCAAAGGACAAGAACACAACAGAGCATTTAAATAAAATAAATGGCTAAAACATTCAATTTCTCTGGATTTAGGAAAGGGTTCAGTGTAGTAAAAGAAACACAAGAAAGAGGCCAAACCTAAACCTGAGCTGCACAGTGAAAACAATGTTTTGTATTAATCCCCTTCAGTTGATTAAACATTTGTCTGTTAATATTATTAGAAAAGTGGTGAACACGATAAAATAAGCTAGTCAGTTCGTTGTGTAGCTGAAGTGGAGATGCTCAGCTCCTGGCTTTTGTTCATCACAAAGATTTGTCGGACATAAAGCTTTACTTCTTCCAGTAACATGTAAGTTATGACATCGGCATTGTTATAACTGAACAACACTGTGTCGTTTTAGGCCTCTAGTTCGGGCACAGAAAGCATTTAGCAGTGCTGGAACATAGATCTCATGAGACTAACATTATCTCCAAACTGCGTTGCATTTACTGAACTTAAAGACGGAAAACCGTTTAACCTTCCTTGCATTATCTCAAAACGGGCTGCCATGAAAGAGCACCCGTAAAAACATTTTCCAGGTTAAAGAGAAGTTATTTAAAGGTCATGAGCTGAACTGAAAAGCACACCTCAAAATGACAAGAAAATAAATTGTAGGAACTGTTTGGACACAGATTAAAGGTACATAATGACACTAAATAGATCTTATTCAGGGACTGGCTAGTAAGAAGGTCATTCCTAATTTAGGTGCTGTTATGGACGATCATATAGTGATGATTAACTTCATTGAATCCCAGCCAACAAATTACAAACTTAAACTGGTCATGAAAATGGCGCAGAGCAGGAACAGCTATCGCTACACAGACATCGATGATTGGTACCTGGGAAAACCCTGTTTAGTCTTTATGAACTTCACTGAGTTGTTTTTAAGTCCTGATGGATCGGGAGTCTGAGGCTATCAAGTGGGTGGCCTGTCTTGCATATCTCACCGGTGTTTTCCAAACTTTACAAGCTTAACCAATAACTTCAGGGTAAGAAGTCACAGATCCTGAAAATGTATGACAAACTGAAATCTTGTACTAAAAGGCCCAAACTATGTGAGACAAAAAAAAGTAAGGGCATCTGAGCTGTTTCTCACTACCTGATTTTCCCACTACCAATCTTGCCACCAATGATCTTGTTAGGGGTCAAATGGTGACAATGGTGCAAGCACATCTAACCAATCTCAACACTATTTTTTGCCTGTATTTTCAGGAAATTTAAGAAACGCCAGGAAGATGTTACTGGGTGAGGCACCCATATATATTGAGGGAGAGCAACCGAAACATTCATGCAAGGTTGCAGGATCACCTAATGATTTATTGCTTGATGAGGGCTAAAAATAACAGTTACTGAAAAGACACTGATTAGGTTTTGATAAAATGTGGAGAAGAAATATTCGTAATTAGGAAACCATGCACTGTTTGAACGTTTATCTTTTTGTCCTACCTATTTGTATGATATGACTTTCTCTTCTTTGACACACATTAAAACCAAGCAGAGGTACAGATTGGTACAGAGGAGCTTGGTAAGGGCTTTCCCCAGATCTTTCATAGCTTACCAAACATAAGCAAGTTCATGTGTCTGATTAAAGCTCAAGGAAACAAAATTAAACTGACATATTTATTTTTCAGTTTTGTTCCAAAATTTTTATTTCCAATAATAAATTACATATTGACAATATTCATACATCATTCTCAGTAATCAATGGAAAAGCCTTTGCTGACATTAAAGCAATGAAACTCTTCTTCTCTCTGCTGAGCTACTTTTTGCATGTTTTTACTGCTATTTTGATCATTTATCTTTGGTGATGTGCTCAGATGTGTACAAATCAACATCAATATACAATGTTGCCAGATTATGCCCAAAGGTAGACCATTATATGGGTATACTTACATTTTGTTCAGTGAGGGTAACATTCTTTTTTTTAGTTTAACCAAAACATTATTTTAAATTGAGAGACATGCAATGAAACTCCTCCCAATGTCTGTGATCCTGTTCCAGGAGGTGCTGGTGCCTATCCCAGCACTACTAATGAGATGCAGGTTCCATTCTGAACAGGTTAGCATCTCACAAGAACTCTCACCTAATAACATTAGATTTGATAATTTAGTTTGATTTGGAAGTGGGGCCTCAGATCAAGGGATAATCGTGTACCTGCTTGTCAAGTATGTTGTATTTGCTAGTCTAATAACTAGTATGAAATAGCAAATTTTATGATGCTAACTAACTTGGCAGTAAAGCGAATATTTTATTTATTAAATTAGGAAAGATTGGCAATGATTGTTTGATTGTCTGGGTCCAAGGCTCCTTCTTGTCTCTTGTCCAAGTCTACAATCAGAATGCAACACAACAGTTCATGGACATGAGGAGGCATAATTTACTCTGCGCACTATTATCACAAGATTACTTTTTATGGTCGTAACACATAGTTGTGGATATATACATGCCACACTCAAAAGTCAGATTTTCTGATTGACATATGCAGTACTTCTTCTCTTACCACTCTTTCCTTCAGAGTAATTTGCCTCATAAAATATATACAGCAACAAAGATGGTCTGTAGAATATGTTGATGGCATGCATCTAACTACAGTTCAATGATAAGTTTTCCCTCATCATCACTGCTGCTGGGATCTTCTGTATTTTCTTGAGAGGTTGGAACAGGCCTCACTCCACTTGACAGACAGTCTGCTGATTGGTAGCCATGAAATGGGCCAATCATGAAAATTGACTGGTATTTGTTGGTACTGCAGGATCCTTCAGGGTTACGGCTGTTACTGCTGAAGTCGTCTGGTGCATCCATATTTTCCACCTTCTTTTCTAGTAATGAAAAGGGCTGAGATGGAGAAATAGTAATATGGTTGTCTTGGAGTATTTGGATGTCTCCGGTCATCTCACCAGTACTTCTGCAGACTTTGGGAATTTGGCTTAAGTACATAGAGGACAATGTCCTAAAATCTGGCAAGACACTGTGGTTGTTTGTTCTTTGTACTTTAAAAACATCACAACTGTAGTTACTTGTGGTGGTGTAGCCTTGCTGAGCTGATAAGCTGGTGGTGCTTTTTGTTTGATCTTGCCTTGAGAAAGATTGAAGGCTGGGCTCGGCACCCAAAAAAGCATTCTGTGTTTCTGATGAAGAAATCGGCATCGGAGTGTGCTGGCTCCGATTAGATTCACATGAGTCCTGCATTTGTTGGCTATAGCTTATAATACCTCCGTCCCCGTTCTGTTGTGGATAAAGATGGTTTATTTCTAGTGGTGAAGAATCTAAAAGGTTGGGATGATTGGTGCTGGTAGCCAGGTCAGAGTTCTGTGACGTGTGGGGGACCTGTAGAGGGTTGGGTGGGGGGCATTCAGATATTCCTGAGTTCTTCTGAGAAACAGACTCTAAATGCTTTTCAGACAGACAGGAGATTTTATACAGATCCTCGTGTAGATTCGTTTCTTCTCCCTGGAATAAAAGAAAAAAAAGGAAATTAGAATAGAATAGAATAGAATAGGTTTCTTTTAGTGTCCCACAGCAGGATTTTTTTTGTTACAGCAGCAGTGACAGGTAATCAAAGGAATTAGGTTTTTAAAAGATAGTATAAAATATATAAAACAACAAAAGAGGATAAAGTCAACAAAATGACTGCTGTACAGGGGAAACGTAAGTACTATTATATCAGCAGGAATGTAAACACTTATTAAGTTTGTTGGGAGCCGTGATGTTTATATACTGTCCGACAGATAAGTTATTTTAGACAGAGTCATTCTGTCCCAGAACTGGCCTTCCTGCTTCCTCTCAGCTGCAGATAAGCTGCTGCTCCAACAGACAACACAATAGAAAGAAGCTAATGGCGTCGTTCAAAATCCGTAACATTTCAATGCACCTGTAAACATTACAGTTTGCAACAACCATACACTACAGGGACTCTTAAGTTCCCTTTCTTTTTCTGACCCTAATCAGTACCAGGTAAGAAAGGGTCAAAGACCATTACAAAGAGAACTCTTTTAGCGATTTTACCAAGATTGCAGACTTTCTTCAAACTCAAAGACACCTACCCTCACTTTCTTTATCATGATAGTATGCCTCCACTATCAGATACTTCAAGCTCTTATTTTACTTGTCTTAATTCTGTCTTAGTTTGTCCATATTTCTTACTGTAAGAAATGTTCACCACACATCATTAGCAGCGTTTGCTATCAACGTCAACAACCCAAACCAATTTAACCCAGATTTTCTTTTTGTGAATGTAAACTTGTTTTTTTATTTTGTTTGTTTGTTTTTCTTAGATAGTCTAAAAGAGAATTTTATGGGCCTTTACATTTTAGACACAATGTACTTCAAGAATCCATTTTTAACCTTAAACTTTGTTATGGAATCTAAAGAATTTAGATGCCCTGATTTTTGTTGGTATAATTACTGCCAATTGCCTCCCTGTATTATTAATACAAGGACTGAATGCTTTAAAGTGTCATAAAATATTTACCCCTATGTATAGTTCTGTTAATAAACCGTTTACTAAAACAATCTATAGGGGAAATAATGTAACAAGAATCAAAAACTTTAAAAAACAAAATCGCTGATGCATCATCCCTGAAATCTGATCCCACACTAACCTCAAATAACAGCATTTTAAAAATGTGAAAGATTTCTGGATTGTGTTGAAGGTACAATTAAAAGATCTGCAGAAGCAAAAACAATTCTGTAAGAAGAATTATTAAGATGAATTATAGTACAATGGATGTCCACCACTTAAACACAGTCCACCCCAGTCACATAGTTTGTCTTATTAGTAAAAAGTTACAACTTCATCCAACCTGATAAATTATAGGTGTGGGTTGCCCTACAATACCATAACCACATCCCCCTGGTGCATGTCAAGCCCGTTCACCAAGCAACCAGTAAGGTGGTGAAAAACTAGGCTTTTTGTGTTATCATTAGTAGACTTACTCTATAAGGCAATTTTTACAGATCAAATAATATATTATAATTTCATTATAATTGCATTTGTTTTGTTTTGCAATAAGGCAATTTAAATCTAATTCTCACTTGTTTTGGCTATAAGACTGTACTCTTGCAAGACATGAAAAGGTTCCAGCTAGGGTTATGTCTTTAATAAGACTTAAACAAATACATTTTCACCAGAAAAACTTTGTTTTTTTTTAGACAAAAAAAAACTGCTTTTTTTTTAGGAAACCTAACCTACAAGAACAAAAATCAAAACAACAGCTAAGAAATTCGAATACATGTTTTTGACCAGGCTTCTTCCAAAAATGTTTAGTTTTACATTTGATTCAGGCACTGAAAATCTTTAATATATGAGACCTGATTTATCGTCTCACCTTATGTTTGGTCATATCTCGTATAGCCACATTTCTGCAGCAAGACTCTGGGGTTTTGAATTGCCTGTTCTGATCATCCCCTGTCAGCTCATCAACGCCTTGCTCTTCCAAGCATATGTGCTTTTTCTCTGGCTCCCCTTGGTTCTGCTTTGGTTTCCACTCTGTCCTCCCTGGCTGCACAAGTGTCTCCCTATGCTCTTGTGCACTTGGATCCTTCTGTGCTTCCTCTGTAATCCCTTAGGGGTCAAAAAACAGATACAACAAGATCAATTAGGAATAACAACTCTATGAACAATGAAACATTTCACATCATAGCAGAGTTTATTCTGTAAATTTAATGGAATGTGCTGCCATCTTGTGTTTGAATGAGGCGTCCACGTAAATTTGACTAAGGTTTTCATTTCCCTTTATCCTGGTATTGCAATATTTTTTTATTTATTTTCTAATTGTAAATAGTTTTAACTCACTTGTTTTATTTAACTTTCTAAACATGTAAAACACTTTGAATTGCTTTGTGGCTGGGAATGTTCTATAGAAATACATTTGCCTTGCCTTGTCTTGTTGTACCCCCTGTACTCTATGTGTGCTGCAGCACACCAGTTTCCTATGAACTAAACGAAACAGTGGCAGAAATTACATCAGACTCAGCTTAGCCAGGTCCAGCATGATGAAGGGGAAGAAACATGGAACTGTTTTCCCCATAACCTCTCCCTCCCTATTTCACTCAACATATTAGTTTGCTTGTCCGTTTTTGGTAAAGTGGTGGACCACATGAGCAAAATCTAATCTGAAATACTTGCTATGCAAATATAAAGTTCATCTAACATGGGTGTAATACAGCATGTGTCTAAAAATTAATAAAGCCTTTTTTGCCTGTTCCCACACTTCCTGCAGGTCTTCAGAAATACACAATGTTTCTGTCCTGTATATCTCTGAATTACTTTAAGAAATCTAGCTTCCTGTTTTTGCTCTGTTGTCTTTGCTCACTACACTTAAATATAAAAAAGAAAATTTCACATTCATGCATTGTGTATCGTTATTAAGAAATAACAGTCAGATGCTTAACACAATTAAACTGTAATAAATACCTGTAGTGGGGCTCTGAAAGCTTGTACTCTTGTCAAGTTTTTTTATGTCAACAGAAGAAGACTGTAAGGTAGACAGAGCGTGGGGTTCTTCTAAATATTCTCTTCTTATTACAGTCCGTATTTCATTTGGAAAAGATTCCAGTGAAGAGCAGGAATTGACAGAAGGTTCCATTCTGTTTAGTTGCATGTTTGCCTGTTTGATTAAACTCTGGCTCATAGGTTCCACTTGCTGAGTGTGAAAAACTAACCCCTGTAGGTTGAGCTGTCTTGGAACTTCTGAGTTATTTACAGAAAATAGGGAAACAGATCCACCGATGCCTGTGCCACTGTTGACTTGTTTAAGGGACTCTGTACTTTCTGTCCTACTGATTTTGCATGCCACAGCCCCACCACGGCTTTGCAGTACATCTGCTCCTGCATGTTGAGTTTTTTTTTGCTGTTGGTCCAGAAGGTTTGCTGGATATGCTGCACTTGTAGAAACACATCTCACACAGCTTTCATGTTGACCAGAATTCTTTTTTGGGACCATTCCAATTTGACTGACCCTCCTGTTAGAGAAAAAATTCTCCTCAGCACAAAGCTTTGGAAAAATAACTTGTTTTGTCTCTGAAGTCTGATTCCCTCCTGTGGTTTCAACTCTGAATGAAGCAGAGGTTGCCATAATACTGCCTGCAGAGTTTCGTGTCTGTGTGACCATGATTAAATGGCTATTATTGTGTGGGTGTTGGGATGGAGATTGAGAAGGTAAGGGTTGGGTTAATGACCCAGTTTTACAAGCATCGCTATGCTGTACAGACTGCAGAGGTATTACTCTATCTGACATAAGTCTAGGTAAAGACACCTGTCTGTCATCCTCCTTTTGATTATCTTTTACATTGGTAATTTTCTGGGAACCTTCTGGGGTCATACCTTCAATTTCACATAACTGTGACATACTAGGGCCAGATTGATGTTCAATTTGGGGTGCTATAAGAGCCATCTGTTCGTCGGATATGAGTTGAAGACAGATCTGGAGGTCTGCCGTGTGAACATGAAAAACATTTTGAGCTTTTTCGTCCAATGGCACAATGCAAGAACGTCCAACTTGGGCATTAGAGTCAACATGCACTATGTTTCCAGGGTTTGCCAAGACAGATTCTGGTAACAGTTGACTTTGTTCCAAAGTAGGGTTAGCACTGTGGTAGGAAAGATGATCAGAAAGACATGTGGTGGTGGCAGCAGATGTTTGATTAATTAAGGTTGGCAAAGGCAAGCTTGTAGTTAGGTTTGCTAAAGGTTTGGGTAACTGTTTATGCACAGAGTTAGTTGCAGTTTTCGAACCATGCAACAAAGTGCTGCATAATCTAGTTGTATAATCTGGAAAGCAGTTTGTGGTTATCGTGGCTGCTGCAAACTGCTTTTGCATGCCAGATACACTAGGAGACAAACTGTGGCTGTGCAAGCCAAGGCAGGGGTGATCTTGTGCTTGCATACAAGGTAAAGTAATAGGGTTTATAAAGATGTTTTTATAAGCTGTCACTGAGGTTTGGTTGGTGGAATTATATAGCAAAGCAGGAGTGGGGTAATTGCCATCTGTTGCCTTTGATTTACTCATATCTTGTGGTAAAGACACAAGATCTGGTTCATGGGCATTTGGTAAATTCAACTGGTACTTGGGCAGGAAGCTGGTATTTGCATCAATAGGGACTGAAGTAGCTGCTGAAGTACTAATCTGGGAAGCATTCGTATTGAGTAAATATGGAAATAATAGTGCTCTTTTGAGGTCAAGTGAATTTGGAATTTCTTTAGCTTTGAAAAAAGTAGGACCAGTGACTTCTGAATCTGCACTTCCAGTGACAGATACAGGTTCCTGAGTCTGCGTGTTTGGCTCAATCTCACTTTCCAGAGGGGACGTCATTTTTTCTACAGTTTTTTGTTTTTTCCTGTCAGATGGAACATGGGGTTTACAAAGCTCCATCGTGGTGTCAGAGGGTTTTGCAACATTTATTAATCTCCCTGCCTCTGTTTGGTTCAAACACTCTGTGTGGACAGCAGCTGATCTGGTGCCAGATAAAGGCAATACTGACAGAGACAAATGTCTCCTTGGTGGAGCTTTAACAAAACCATTTGGTGAGTTAAGTTGGCAACTTTGTACATTTACATCCACAGAAGAGACACCAGAGGATTTGGGAGAGTGATGGCCTCCTGATCCATTACTAGTTGAGAAGTGTACTGTTGAGCCAGAACTTGTTATTGTTTCTTTGTGAATGAGAGAGACCATTTTCGGAATATTCTGATCCGTCTCCTGAGAGATATTTGTTGAACATTTTCTGCCTTTAAAAGCACTGGTCTTACCACTATTGTCAGGATCGTAAAGCTTTTTGAATGTTCCACCCCCATACATGTACCACTTGTTGTAAGCAAACTTCTGTGCTTTCTTTCTCCGGAGCCGTCTGCTGTTTCGCTCTCCGATAATGTCATTGCCATCTGGGTCACAGCTGAGACGGCGGGTGCACGCCTCCTCTACAGATGAAGTTGTAAGGGGGCTATCTGTTGTGTGGTTGCAGTCTACGGCTGTCTGTCGAACCAATGGGCGGTGTGCAGATGAGTGCTGGTTCACTGGCTTCATCAATAAACCTGTTGGGTTCATCTGGCCAGAGCTTCTTCTGCGGATGTCTTGTGCATGATCATTCTGACTGTAGGATGTAGACCTTTCTCTTTCAGGCTGCAGGAGAGTAGGATGTGAAGGAAGTGAATTGCTGCGTGGTAAGGTGACATGTTCAATGGTAGCGGAACCCTGGGTAGGCACAGAGTTGTATAACCCAGGCTTGTGGTGTCTTGGGATTCCAAAACTCTGAGCTGGGTTAATTTTTATGTCAAAGTGAAAGGAATCTTTGTAGGTATATGGCATTGGAAGGTCAATGCTTCCCTGCTTTGACAAAACAGTCTTTCTTGGCCTTACATTTTCAAGTTGTTTGTCCTCCACAACAACTGAGTTCTCAGAAATTAGCTTTGATATTCGTTCCTCTAGCCTTTTTTGTACCTGCTCCCTTGCTGTATCTTTTTCATGTCCTCGCCCATGGCCTTCCTCTGAACATAAAGATGTGTTATGGTTTTCGTCAAGATGCTCCCTGCTAGATCTAGAGTGGGAATCTGCACAGTGCTCATGTAGCACACTGCTAGGACTTGGATAGGGATCACTGCTTTCACTAAAGCCAGAGTCTGTACTCCCATGACTCTGTGATTTCCCTCTTGATAAAGAACTCTCCCACTGCTTGGAGAATAGGGTGGCTTCCTGTCTTTGAAGCTGGAGATGTCGATTGATGTTCAAAACATTTTTTGTATTTTCTAAATTCTGCTTATCTCCCTCCGTTATTACTTTTTTACTATCATTCGTTTCTGCATTTGGAATTGTTGTAGTTTTCTCTCTCTGTTCACTGACAGAACTTTGCACCTCAAGTGAATTTGTGGTCTCAGCCGAACTTAGTGTGGCATGCTTTACCTCGCTGCCCAATTGTTCAGATTGTTCATCAAAAGACAAACTGAAGGAACAAGTCTCTCTTGAGCTGGACATGCTGTCTAGGCTGCCCACGTTGCTCTGCTCTGATTCAGAAGATTGTCGGGCATGTGCCTGAGTTCGTCTGTGTTTGTAAAGGTTGCTCTGAGTCTTGAAAGACACTCCACAGGTGGTGCATGGGTAAGGTCGCTCTCCAGTGTGACACCGGAGGTGTTTCTCTAGTACACTGGGTTTCATACAGTCACGTCCGCAGTGAGGACACACATGTTTGCCTGCAGACTTGGGTTTGACTACAGAAGGTGGAGTACTAGCAGCTGCACTCAGTCCCAGTTGAGGCTGCAGTCCACCAGCTAGATGCAGAGTCAGGAAGGGAAGTGTCTCCTTCGAGTAGAGAGATGGCATGGCTAGATGGAGAGCGCTTGTCTCTCTTGTGTCCGTAAGAGCTCGAAGGTAAGGCTGTATTGGAATTGTGGGAACTGTTTGGACATAAACAGCTGTTAGAGGTGCCTGGATCTCCATCGTTGTATCTGCCTGTGCTCCGATCGAGTAATCATGCACTGGAACGCTTGACAGTGCTGGCTTTCTGGTTTCCATGGTAATGCTGCATCTGTCGTGATGCAACAGTGTTGGGTTTATAATTACCTGTAAGATAAGACATTGTTTTTGAGTCTTTTTCTTTGCCTGTGATCAGCAAAAACAGGTTATTTTATTTAAGCAGATTGGTTTGAGTCTTACAGCAAAGAAAGCCGACATTTAAGAAGACAGATAAGCAATATACTTCAGGGCACATAGCAAAGACATTTAATTTCGTTTGTGGGTAAAATGTATGATTAAATGCTTGTCAGGAATGTCCAAAATCCTGCAACCAAAATAAAAATACTTCCAACACTTAACTACATTTCTGTACTGCCAAGTAATAATAACCATGTATGCAGGGAAGAGCGCAAGCTTGTGAGTCTCCAAGTGCAGATTGAAAGAAATCCAATGAGAGACAAGCAGAGAAGACAAAAGCAAACATGAAGAAGACATAACGATGTTGTGATGCGGAACAATTAAATTTCTCTTGCAGTGCAACGAAAACCTTAATCTACCGAATCCAATCATATGGCACAACAAACATTTGCCTCTTCCTGTAATGTGGGTTGACATTGTCTATAGACTGATATGATAGACTGATAGTACATTTGTAATTTTATAAAAGTGTAAATCTTTCTATCTGACAAATATTAAAGTATTTTTTTGTTTAAGTGTTGATGGTTTAAATATCACAGAAGTATAGTTGGCATGGTGCACAATCTTTTGTTGGCTGTGAAGCATGAGCACACCCACACTGCATGAACACTTCTGTGGGGTTGTGTACAGAAGGAAGTTTGCTTCTGATCACATGGAACAAAACGCCCTATGTGCAAGGACTTCACTTTCTGAGATTATTCACAGTATGTAGATGCTGAGCTGAATGTACTTTCACTTCCTTACCGCTATGTAAATTACCTTATATTATTTAACATGCTATATCAGAAAAAAAGCATAGCATAAAAAATGTTTCTGTTTGTATCTCTACAAAAATACTGAATCTCATTTAAACTATGAAAATATTGTTTCTTTGTAAAAGTATTTTATAATCACCTCTTCCTCTCATAAATAGCAATTTTAGCTTATAGCGCAAGCATCAGCACACTTTGTTAAATGAGTATAAAACAGACCTATTGACATTTCCAGTCAATTTTAACCAGCTAAAATGAATAAAATTAAGAACAAAATACTGAAAGAATTTTAGAAACATCATCTATACTGTTGGCAGACAGTACAAGCAGGAACTCAACATCAAAATAGTACATGTATTACCTGATTGTGAGTGGTAAGTCACAAGATTATGGATCAGAAAGAAGTGCAGCAAAAATTCAGGCACAGCTTACTTACCCGCTTGATGTACACTATGATCGGTGGCAGAGCTCTCTACACAGCCTTATTTTGAACGGACCAACTCGCCTAATGCTTCTCTCCAATCTCATCTCCTCTTAGCTCTGTGACAAGGACCGTTTCTCATGATGAGGAAGCGGAAGACATGCATATAAGAGAGAGAGAGAGAGAGAGAGAGAGAGAGAGAGAGAGAGAGAGAGAGAGAGAGAGAGAGAGAGAGAGAGAGAGAGAGAGAGATACACAATATGAGTGGTAAGGCAGAAAAGAGAGTGGTAAATGGGTGTGCTTCCGCGGGGTAAGTTGCAAGCAGAAATTACACAAAGAGATCAGCATGACTGTGAGGTTCATTTGAATAAGTGTTTTTCAGTGACGAGAAAGCAAAAGCCTTCTGATGGAGGAAGTGCTGCAACAAAAGGAAAACTTATATTTAGCAACTGACTTTACCATCAACAGTTTGAGGCAGTACCTGACTTCTGTCTTCCTCACATGCTCACTCTTCCACCCACTGAATTCCACCCACGCACAGAATCTCACACCAATACAGACTGAAGAGTGCAGTGATGCTCATGTTGATGTTGCTGCACATGTGCTGTTCTCATTCTTTCAGCAAAAGAACAAATAAAAGCATAAAGGAAATTATCCCACTCCAACCAAAACCCTGTTGTGTTTTTTGGTGTTTAATCGTCCACTTTGTCCATGCTAACACTGTAGTCTTTTGTTTAAAAGTAATATTTTTTTAACACTGACGTTTTTTTGGTCAATCAGCTACTGGTTTAGTGAGAATGATTTTGGAGAAAACAATTGATCAATTGGTGACAGACTGTGAAATGTGGTGTTATTTCTAAAACCTCATTGTTCATTCAACAAATTTTATCCATAAAGGAACCAATTGATAGCAGGCTAATTATTCCTACAGCAAATTAAAATTCACAAGTTGACCATGAAGAGCAAACACCCAGACGTACTTTCAGGACAAACATTTTCATCCTGACCTGAGGTTGCTTCATGCTACAATGTTTGTCAAAGGATAGTAAAGAAAGCAAGGCAATAAACACAACATCCCAAAACACACTGGTCCACACAGTAACATTTTATATCGGCAATCACTGATGTTTTGGTTTCTTAGACACATCCATCCGAGAGTTTTGCTGGTCCACCACAGGGCATCAAGTACTCAAAATAACTATGAACACATAAAGGACTATTTCAAAGACAACAGTTAATGCCAGCATATGTGTGGGTTACATTGATAAATGGAAAACCTTTTGGGGAAAACCTAGTCTGATACGGAGAGACGGCATCCATCCAACTTTGGACGGAGCCGCTCTTCTTTCTAGAAATATGGCCGAATTTATTAACTCCCCAAATTACTGACAAACCAGGGTCCAGACCAGGAAGCAGAGTCGTAGTTTAGAACTCCTCTCTGCGGCTTCTCTACAGTTACCTACCCAACATCCCATTGAGACGGTGTCCAGCCCACGGCCAAAACCAAATAGATTAAAGATCAATCTAAAAAGAGCTAATCCTGAAAACCTCATGAAGATAAAAACAACTCAGAAGAAACAAAAATGTACAACTATTAAGTGTGGCTTATTGAACATCAGATCTCTATCCTCAAAATCCTTATTAGTTAATGATTTAATTCTTGATAATCAAATTGATTTGCTTTGTCTCACAGAAAAACTGGCTGCAGCAAGAGGATTATGTTAGTATCAACGAATCAACTCCCTCTAATTATTCAAACTTTCACATTCCTCGAAGTACTGGGTGAGGAGGAGGAGTAGGAAGCATTTTTTAATCAGATTTATTAATTAATCCCAGGCCAACTAATAGTTGTAGTTCTTTTGAAGATTTAACCCTTAGCCTTCCCCATCCAACCTCTAAAAGAATTAAACCACTTCTGTTTGTTATTTTGTATCGTCCGTCAGGTCCTTACTCTGAATTTATAGATCAGATCTCAGATTTTTTATCTGAACTAGTGTTAAACACTGATAAAATCGTCACTCAAAAATCACTCAAAAACATCAAAAGACCTACTCACTCTCTTGATTTGTTATGATGTATCCTTGATTTTAATTGATTTTATTGTAAAGTGCCTTGAGACGACATCTGTTGTAACTTGGCGCTATATAAATAAACTGATTCATGATGAAAACTGATATGTATGGACTAAGTGAGAACACTTGGGTGACTACAGAGTATTTAAGCACGTATCGGAAACATCGGAAAAATCTATGTTTATTCATGTTAGTTCTTGTAAATCATTTTATTGCACTTGTTTTAAACTGTATACAACGTTCCTGTTGGTGTCAAATATATAGACACATATTTGTTGAAGCAAATTGTTCATTACATTTGGTTTATTATTCAGTTGAGTTTCCAATCAGAAAACCCAGTCTTTGACATAAAGCAACAGTACAACTTATTAATAAAATGATGCGATTGGCTTAGAGAAATGAGCAATTTCACTGTGCTTTAGACCGAACACTTCAAACCTTATTTGCCTTCACCAGTGAAGAAAAGAGAACCGCTGACAGCAGAACCAATGACCTACATAGATAGTGAAAAGGACGTTTAATCAAACCAGAAGTGTGACCTTTTATTAGCCAGCCAAACTGGTGAATCTTTCTTGTTGGCTTTATTATTTAATTGCATCTAGGTAGTTTTCGGTACAGTATATGGCTTATTGACTAAATGTTTTGGCTGGAAGGTTGAGCTTTTTGGTTGATACATTTGCTTACTTCAAACAGAAGTTTTATTGTCTATTGTTTTGTAAGTGTACAGTGTCTAAAACCAGATGAGTCAACTCACCCCCTCATGAGACACCGAAACTGTTAGTTTACCTCATATCGGTGGTGTCCTGTTTTTTAGCTTCAATAAACTTTTATTATATCATATTATATTATATTATATTATATTATATTATATTATATTATATTATATTATATTATATTATTTTATATTATATTATATTATATTATATTATATTGATAAAAAATTACTAATTATATTTATTTATAAATCAAACCATCCAATGCTGTTTAATTTCTGTTGCACAGCCTTCACAAGTTCAAAGCCCATATAGGAAAAAAGCTGCCATTTTGGGGAAGGTTGCAAGCTCTTCTTAGTGTAACTGTTTAGCAGAATCAGTGATATATCAGCACATGGGGGAATACTAAACTTTTAAAGCTTTTTGTGCAACAACCACTATTATAACATGGTTCAGTGTATCTTTACATTGTTAGTGGAATTAACAAAGTATTATTGTATTTATTTTACGTAACACTCAGCCACTAATTTTTCAGAAATTTTTATTTGTATATATAAATTCCCTTCTCACACTTTTGGGTGGTCTCTCATTTTATATACACTACTCACAAAAAGTTAGGGATATTCTGCTTCCCGCTACAGTGATATCATATCACGTCTCAACGTCTCAATAACTTGTCTAGTGCCCTTGAGCATCAATTACAGCTTGACAACGACGTATCATGCTGTTCACAAGTCGACTTATTGTCTGCTGAGGCAGGGCATCCCACTCTTCTTGAAGGGCAGCCCTCAGGTCATTGAGGGTTAGGGGTGCAGAGTTTCAAGCCTCTACACGGCGGCTCAGTTGATCCCACAGGTTTTCAATGGGATTCAGGTCTGGAGAAAGGGCAGCCCACTCCATTTGAGGTACACCAGTCTCCTACAGCTGTTCCCTGATGATGCGACCCAGATGAGCTGGAGCATTGTCGTCCATGAAGATGAAATTAGGCCTGTGTTGTTCATGTAGGGGCACAATCACTGGATTAATGATGTTATTCAGGTAGTATGGGCTTGTCACTGTACCATTCACAAAGTGTAGGGCAGTTTTATACAGACTGGACACACCTGCCCTCACTGTGACACCACCACCACCAAAAGCTCGTCTGTTGACAAAAGTGGATGATGCATAGCACTCTCCTTGACATCTCCAACATCGTTGGTGGACATAATTTCTGCTCAACCTGAATTGACTTTCATCAGAGAACAGCACTGTGGCCCACTGGTCCCTTGTCCAGCGTAAATGCTCCCTGGCCCATGCAAGACGATGACGCCTGTGCCTGCTGGTGTGGTCAGGTAACCTTGCAGGTCTTCTGATAAGGCATAGCTGTTTATCGCACTGACCTTGTTCTTACCATTAAGCTGGCTTCTCAAAATTTGCTTTCCTTGTTGTAGGTACTTGGCTTTGGGTCCTTTCTTTGTGACCTCATTGAGGGCACCATTTGATTGTGGTATTTCCAGGTACTTGTAATTTTCCTCAATGTCTGCTATTATTTCTGTCAAGAAATGGATGCTTTCACTGGACTTGGGTGTTGTCCTTCCTTGCTGTCTTACCAGGGGGCGATTAGGGGGCTGTGCTGTTGGAGCTGCTAAGCTGGCAGCACCCTGGGTTCCCAGGTGCTGCCAGTCATCCTAATGAGCCTATGGAGAATAAAGGTGGCAGCTTTGCAGTCATTCAGTGCCTGAGTGTTACTCAGGCACTGAATTACCAAGTACAAACAATATATTCACTCACCTGGGTCCTGACTGACCTGTCCATCTCCCTCCAGAGCTCCCTGTTCCCCATGTCACAGATTACTCGGTTTCAGGCCAAAAGATCCCTCCAAGCACGTATCATTATCTCACTGTAAATACCTGTTACAATAAATCACCTTCACCTGATTCTGGTCTCCTGAGTTTGCTTCCTGTATATGGGTCAGAAAACATGAGAAAACCATGACAGTTTCTCCTAGGAGTGAGACCCCTTCTGTGTGGATGACCTTAACCATACTTCACTAGTCCGAATAAGATCCCAATATTAGTGCTGTAGATCCTGGTGGTGTGGATCAGTGAGTCGATGTCTCGCTCACTCTTGGCATACAGCTTGATATCATCCATGTACAGGGGGTGACTAATGTTGTCCCCAAACCTGAGTTGGTATCCACAGCCAGTCTTGTTGATGATTTGTCTGAGGAGGTTCAACCTATGCAGAACAACAGTGGGGACAGAGTGTCTCCTTGATATCCAAAATGTCCTGTGGAAGAGCATTTGTCACAGCTGCCAGAAATAACTTTAAACCATCAGAGAGCAGCCAGCTGTGCCAAGCACACGACTGAAAGATGTTGGCAGATATGGGGAAAAAGCTGGCTTTTCCTGAAGAGATCTCTGTGTTTGGTTGAATATTGGGTCCGTACAGAATTATCTGACCAACTATGGACCCATCACCAGAACAATAATGGAGAGCAAGTGTAGAGCGTTCAATTGCCAGACTAGATTCCCGAATGAATGAAAGAATTTCCAGACTCTCTTGTTCTCATCTAATATTGTTGTTTACTCTGTTTCATATAAGGTTCCTGTTTTCATTGATTCTTTAGCTGATATGGAATTTATGGATGGGGATTTTGCTAAGAGTCATGGAATTAAGCTCCTCCCAACCTCCCAAAACATCCTAGCCCTGGATTGCCATCACCTTAACAGGACTCATTTTGTGACAGAGGAAGTGGGTCTGACCCTGGAAGATAATCACACAGAGACACTTTCATTTATAATTAACAAGTCAAAAGACATCCCAATAATTCTGGTGGTTTCTTGGCTTCGCTGACACAATCCACGCAAATAAATTTTTGGATGGTCTGGTTCATGCTCCGCATTCTGTTTATGGTCAGCCAGTGTCACATCTACACCTCTTAAGTAGAAGAAGAGGAATCCCTAAAAGCAGGTATCATTCAATCCTTACCCCTTTGTTGGCAAAAAAGATGGATCTCTTAGGCCTTGTATTGATTATGGAGGTCTTACTATAATAACCAAAAAGAATATTTACCCACTTCTGTCATGATCCGTGTTTTGGTTTGGTTCAGTTTGTTGTTGTTTTAATTATTTATATTTAGTTATTGCTTTGTTCAGGTTATTTTCTAGTTTGGTTGAGTCTTTGTTTTCTCCCTCGCTGTCTGCTCTCTCTTTCTCCCTGTGTTTATGTGTGTGTGTGTGTGTTCCCTCATCTGTTCTCATCATTCACATCTGTTCTAAATTATCTAATCATCTTCTCCACCAATCCAACCCAGGTTCCTCCATACTTAAGCCACATTCATTCATTCACTCACCGCTGAATCGTCTGCTGATTTTCCCTCCTCGTTTCTCTGCGTCATCTCCTGCATGTTCATCCACGTCTTCTGTAAGCCTCCTCTCCTGCTCGCTGAGTTCTCTGTCCTGGCTCTTCTCCATCCTTATTTCTCCCCTGGTCCCGTCCTTGCATTTACTTTGGGTTTTGTTTTCTGTAGTCTCCAGTTTCCCGTGCTTCCCCCCCTCGTGATTATTATTGTTGTTATTTTGTCTGTTCGTTTATTTCCCCCTTCCCGTGTTCTTTAGCTGGTTTGTTTATTTGATTGTTGTGTTTATTTACGTTTGTAGTTCCCGTGTCTCGCTTCAGTTCTCCGCTTTGTTTACGTTTGTAGTCCCGCTTCCGCTCTCTGTTTATTTACATTCCGCGTTGTTCCGTTTCCGCTTCACCTTGCTCCGATTTATGTTCCGTTCAATATTCCTCCTCTCAATAAATTATTCTTTCCCGCAATTCCACCTCTGCTCGAGTCATTGATCGCAACGTGACAACTTCCCCTTATGACATCACATTCCATTAGATTCACAGTGCTAAGATTTTTTTCCAAGCCGGATTTAAGAAACGCTTATCACCTGCTTCGCATTTGCGAAGTGGATGAGTGGAGAACAGCTTTTAACATCCCACAGCTACATATTAATACTTATGAATATCATTTATATAGTATCATGTAATATCTGTTCTTCTACACCTGCTCCAAAATAATATCTTTGTCAAAGCTGAAAAGTGTGAGATCCACAACAAACACACCTTTCCTGGGTTTTTCCTAACCATATTTACAAGGCACCTTCAAAGGTTCCTGGGGTCAGCCAACTTCTATAGGATATTTATTCGTAATTATAATCTGGTTGCCGCTCCCTTACATGCTCCATTACCCTCTCCAGTGCTGAGAGAAATTATGAAGCCTTTATTGTTTGGACCGACCACAACAATTTTGAAGACCTTCAGACTGCTAAAAGACTCAATCCCAGAGAGGCTAGATGGGCTCTGTGTTTTGGTCAGTTCATTTTCTTCCTAACTTACAGAACCGCAACGAAGAATATTAAGCCCGACTCCGTTTCCAAGGCAAACCAAGAGTTTGAGACCAAGCTGCGTATCCTTTGTGATGCTGATCCGTTCAAGTGGTTTTACCATCTCCCGTGAGTGGAACATGCTATAGATTCATTCTCATCTAGCACCACTAGTCTCTCTCCTTTGATGTTGTTTTTGGGTTTCGGCCACCAGTGTTCACGGTTCAGGAAAGTTGCACCATGGTGCCTTCAGCCATGCTGCTGCTATGATATGCCAACGAGTTTGGAGGAAGGCCAGATGAACTATCATCCAGATGTCTGGGGTTCGAGCTAGAACCGTTAGCTGTCACAGGAGCCTTGTCTCACATTATCAAGTTTGTCAGAAGGTTTGGCTCTCTACCAAGGACCTCCCTTTTTGAGTTGAGAGTCGTAAGTTGGCACCTCGATTAATTGGTCCATTCCCCATTGCTAAGATGGTAAACCCGATGGCCCTCCGCCTTCAGTTGCCATGAACCATGAGGATTTATCTTACCTTCCATGTGTCCCGGGTCAAGCTCTACGTCTTGCCCAGTGTTGAGCCCTCATCCGGGCCCCCTTAACCCACCCAGTTCCTGGGGAAATGTCCAGCAATCCTTTGTCCTGTCCAGCATTCCTGACCACATTTTTTTTCCTGACCACATTTTTGACTCACCCCATCTGACTACGCTGAGCTTTTCGGACTATTCTGTCTGCTTGAAAATTGGGTCCTCTGTCAGAGTCTATACATGCAAGCGACCATCTGTTACAACCAACTGGGGGTTTGAGAAGACAGAAAAAAGCCTTTTACTTTCTTAGTTAAAGTAAAAGATTATATTGGGAGAGGGAGAAAGGTGAGTTGCTGGCAGCAATTGAAGGAATCTGACCATGTGTCTGCCTCACAGACCAAAGCTAGGAACTGGTTCCACAGGAGAGGAGCTGAGAACCAAAAGATCTGCCTTCCACTCTACTTTTAGAGATTCTAGGAACCATCAGTAAACCTGCAGTCTGAAAGCGAAGTGCTCTTTTAGTAAAATATTGACGGAACAGATCTCTGATTTCTGATGAAGCTTGATTAGTAAGGGCTTTATGTGTCAGAGGGAGAATCTTAAAATCTGTTCTGGATTGGACAGGGAGTCAATTAAGGGAGGCTATAATTGAAATGGAAATATGCTTTTCAAGCCATCCACACCAGTTATCAATCAAGTTATTACATAAACCTTTGTAGAGAACTTGTTTCAACAGGGTTTAAATGCTTAAAATGCAAACAATTGTTTATGAGTTACCATAATTACTATTTAGTTTTTATATGATGTAATTCCAAGATCAGACTTCTATTGTTCAAGGTAATGCAAAAAAATAAAAGTCTTTCAGCCTTTACTAAACATCACTAACGTTCTCATCCTTTTTTAATTATATACATAGAAAATAATTCATGCTTATTTATCCTATCTAGGGGATGAGACAAAAAGTGGCCTTGTGTGTTGGAAATGGAATTATTAAAGAACATCAACTAGAAGCAAACAATGTTTATCTTTTATTCCACTGTAACCGACTTTACTGGGTCTCCTAGGCAACTGCAGACTGGCCCACACAAAGTATGCTTTGTGTAGTCATGGCAACGGGATACCTCCTACCATGTTTTCTGCTGTTTTCACTAAACCCTGCATGGAGGGGCATGGATCCAGCAATGTGTGCTTCATTATGAGTCAGATTATAAAGCTGTGACATGTTTTATCCCAACTGCTTGGGGCCTCGTGCTGCTGACTAATAGCTTTTTAATCATATTGCTTAAGTTGCTAACATACATGGCTGTGTCAGCTCAACACTGATCTTTAGGAACAAGAAGAAGACAACAACTAATTTTCTTCCCAAGGTGTGATCGTGTGGTTAGTAACGTTCTAAATTGTTGAAAAAATATTGCTATAAGATTTAAATCCATATGAAGAAGCCCTGCCGTGGGATGAATCCTTTCATCAGTACAGGCATAATGTCAGCTGATACAGATAGTACATGTTGCAGTAATCAATTCCACTTTAAATCAATGCATGGATAAGTTTCTCTAGAACTTCTTCAAGTGATAAAATCATTCCATTACACTAACAAATAATTTTCCCTCCATTGCCAAAAGAGAAGGCGGCAAAGGAAATGCAATCCTGCACACTGAACACTGTGTCAGCCTGAGCAGATGCCCACCCCAGCTGATAGTTGTTGGCTATGTCAGTGCGTAGGATGTAACAATGTAACTAAAAGAAATCAAATTATATCCTTTTTGAAGAAAGAAAGATTTTTTATTGGTTTGCTTCAAAAGATTTGACTAATTCTGAGGAGCTGAAACTAAACTTCATATTCCATTAAAAGGATAGATATCCATCAAGTTAAAAGTGTTTGAGTTTAATCCTGGTGGTTGCTTTATCTTTTGAATCTGCATGCTCCTAATATTCAGTGCTTTTTTCTAAAGTGTACAACTTTCCTTGTAGTTGTACTGTACCTCTAAAGCTGAAGTAGGCAATGACTGGATCTGGACTGGACTGAGTTGTCATATCATGCCTTCTGGTACTTTTGGGCTTCTGCCATGTGCTGCTGGGCCAATGCTGTCATCTTTTGTAGCCTCTCTCTTATCTCTATGACATAGGAGGTAATATTAACAGGCACCTAGCTACCCTCTTCTCTAGTCCAGGTGTCCTTTAAAAATGTGAGAGGTGACCGTATAAAAGTTCAAATAGAGATAACCCATTGGAGCCCTTTGGCACTTCTCTGTATGAGAAGAGGAGAGTGCAACCACTGATCCCAATTTGAACCAGTTACATTCTCAAACTTTTGCAGCATTTGCTAGAGTGTCTAGTTGAACCTCAAAGCCCATCAGTCTGTGGATGATTAGGGGTAGTTTGCACACCCTTGATGTCCAGCAGCTGACATACCTGCTTTACTAGAGTACATTTGAAGTTAGCCCCTTGATCTGCACAATTTCACAGGGAAATCCAATCCTCAAAAAGAGTCTCACCAGGTAGAACAGCCAAATCCGTACTAGGGTAGAATCACCTGCATATTTGGACAACAGCAAACATGCTTAAATATAATATATTCCAAAAAGACGTATGATGTATGATCAGCAACAGCAAGCAGAGTTTGTGATTTCTGTGAATTAGCGAAGACATACTGTCATGGTCTGTTTAGTTTGCTGTAGTTCGGTTTATTAAGTTATTGTTTTCTTTGGTTGTATTTCCCTTCCAGTTCCCCTGCTCTGTCTCTCTGTCCCTCTCTCTCTTTCTGAGTGTTACCCTCAGCCTGAGTCTCATTATCACTTACATCTTTTTTTAATTATCTGTTCATCTTCTCCACTGCTCCACCTCCTTCTCCTCAGTACTTAAGCCTGGTTCTCTCATTCACTACTCACGAGTCCTGTGACATTCACTACCTCTCGTCATTCCCCTGTTCCAGTTCTCCTCTCTTCCCAGTAAGCCCCCACTTCTGCTCACCTGGTTCTCTGTGGTGGTCTCTCTCTCTCCTCCGTGCTCCTCCGCTTGTCTTTTTAATAATTGTTTTGTTGCTTCTTAGTTACCTCGCTCCTCTTCACTTGCCCATTAGTTTGTTCATTGTTTATATTCCAGTTTCTGTCCCGTTTGTTTTTCTCCTCCGTGCGCATTGTTCATCTGTCCCGGTTCATTTTCTGTTCATTATTCTTTCTTAAAGCATTATTTCTTCCTGCAACCCACCTCTGTTCGAGTCATTATCCTTTTCGTGACACATGCCTTCTTCTTTTGAACTTCTTTCTTTTGTATATCTACAGGTTTCATTTCCATGTCTGGGTAATTCTTCTCTTAAAATTCTTTAGTGAAGCCATTGCAGTTGTGCAACAATAAGTGATGACTCATGAGATTCACTGTTTGACCCAACTGGAAGTCTTTCAGTGAATAATACTCATCTACATCTACTTGGACACCTATATCACACAGCTGGGGAAATAACTATAATAGATAAGTAGAATATAATAGTGTATAATTTTGTTTATGTAGTGATATGTTGCTTAAGCCTTTAAGATGTCTAATAGTGTAAAATTATACAGATTTATATATTCTACCAATAGTGATTAAGTGTATTTTACTGGTTACTCCCGACTGCATAAACAAAACTGCATTCCAGAACACTTAAATCTCATTAAATTACTGTCCTAATGCTTTTCTTGACAATCAGCAGTTTGTTTTGTTGTGGCACAAAGAAAGATGCAAGAAAGTGAAATGTATTTTCCGCTAGACATTGAAACCATTTCAACATGTGTTTGTGAGCTTTCGGGAGCAAACTGTTTGTGTGTTGTGCTATCATTAGATTTAAAAGGCTGAAAACTAACTTAAAATGAAAAGAACAGAATTTATCTTAGTGGAGGGGAGGAAAAAAAGAAAAGAGGAGGAAAAACGCGGCAAAGACACAGGTAAGGTTACAGTAAACATGAAGTTATTTCTTTTGCTTCCGATAGTATTCAGCTGTTGAAGAATGGCTAATGCTACTATGATCGACAATAGAATTAGCCATTAGCATAGCAGGGTTTGCTAATTTAGCTAGCACTGTTTATTAACATCGGTTAATAATACGCAAGGGCCCAGTTCTTATGGAAAGTATTTCCCACTTCTCTCACCTTCCTTGGACAAATGTGTAAATATTAGACCGGAGGTCTTTAAGAGGGGGTCCGCGACCCCTAGGGGGTCCCCAGGGGTACTGCATGAGGGTCGCAAAAGTTTTGGTTGATAAGACTGTTTTTAAATCCCCCCCCCCCTGAAATTTTTTCTACAAATTAAAATGTCTTTAAATAAACATTAACAGGAATTCAACATAATGTAGTAAACATATAAATGGAGGCAGTAGATGTCTTTCAGTCATCAATGCACACATTCAGCGACACACAGGAGCTCTTTCAGGCTGGGCAGCGTTTCATTCACAACACCTGTCCCATCAACTAGGAATCAGAAATACTTTAATAATCCCAGAGCGAAATTACTTTCGTTACATTACTCCAAAAATACATATATAAATATATATATATGTATATATATATATATGTATATATATGTATATATATATATATATATATATATATATATATATATATATATATATATATATATATATATATATATATATATATATATATATATATATATATATA
>JAVLVB010000347.1:262626-283373 GCA_032876305.1 Orestias chungarensis
TTCCCCTATGAAAATCTGTTCCCCCTGTGTCGGGAGCGCACACTTCAGCCTTCAGCGGATCTGACCATTTTCATGGCGCTTATATAGTTAAAAGGGGGAACCAAATACTTGATTTACCTGGAATAATTGGTTACCCCTCCAGAAAAAGAGAATAAATACATTTACCAGCCAAACTTTTACTGTGCTTATTCATGAACAACATATCCTGTAAATTTGAAAACATTTGCTCTTCATTCCCCAATGTGACTTTGGAGAAACTTTTACTTGACATTTTCACATCCAAAATCATAAAACTAAACAAGGGTTTGCGTTTTTTATTTAAAAAATATACATATTTTTAAAGAAGGCTATCAGCTATCAATTTTAAAGATATGACTGTAAAGTAAAAAATCACATGATGAGATTCTTTCAATCAATTATGCTGTACATACTTTTAAATAATATGTGTGCCCACACGTATGGTACTTTAAGTTATAATGCAGAAATGACGCACAATGTCCCTGACTGTCGTAATTATTCATGTAAATCCTGAATTTACGTATTTATTTTCTCATTTTAAGTGGTGTAGTTTAAAATTTCTTTTCACCTATATCAATCAATTTAAGGATCTAAATCGACAAAAGTGGACAACTGTGAAGAAAATTGGAACAAGTTAATGTAGAAAATGAATAAACGTATTTTTATTAAACTAAAAGATGTACAAGATAGTGAGAAGCTATCATTTTATCTTAACAAAGAATTTCTTTAAAAAATTTACCCATGTTCTATTATTGTTTTTGTTTTTTTTGGATCAATCCAATTAAGGTTTCCCATCCTTATGAGTTATTTATAATGGACCTAATTGGAAAACTGGCTGAATCTAAATCTGGACACAAATACATCTGTGTCATGATTGACTTTTTCACAAAGTGGTCACAAGCGTATGCACTACAGACAAAATCTGTGCCTGAAGTTACTGCATGCATTTTTAATGTTTGTGCATCAGTTTGAGGCCCCAAAAGGGATTCTGACAGGCCGAGGAAGAGAGTTTGTTAATTCCTTAAGTATTTGTTTTCAATGTCTTAAAGAAATCCAACAATAAGAATGTCCTCCATTACACTATTTCATGTGATATTTTCTATTTTCTCAAAGCTATGTGTTTCTAAATTTGCAGATAAACCAAGGAGTGTTCATACTCCTAAACATTAAAATACGTCTGTGCTCACCATATCACCGACAAACTAATGGGTTGGTTAAAAAGATGAATGTGACCATTCATAGGTGAGTATTATCTCTAATGCATACATTTTTCGAAGAAATATAACAAAGAAAGATGCATATTTACTAAACTTCTTATATAACAAAGTTAATGTAAGAAACCAGGTGTAAATGTGAAATATTCCACGTTTCTCAGAGCTCTGAGTAAAGTTGAACCCAGCAATTCCCCATACTTTCTCATATTTGGAAGAGAGGCACGGTATCCCTCCGAAGTTCCAGAACACTACTTGGTAGGGTTCAAATCAATCTTTCCATTTCATGGTATTTATGTCAAGAGTTCCAGTTTTCATTAAAACTTCTTTGCAAAGGAAAAGTCAGAGGACATCAAGATCCAAGAAAGTCTAAGGAGCATTGTGGTTGTTGTTTCAAACCGCAGGGTTTCTCGGGCCTTGTACAGTCATCATGGCAAAAGGCAAAAATGCAGATATCAAAGATGATAATGGAGTGATATTTCTGGAAGATGAACACTGATCATCTCAAACTCTGACTGCCACATTGTTTAAAAAATCAAGGAAGCAAAACATGTTTTGCTCAACCAGTGGCTGATCTAGCACCATACCCCTCTAATCCAGCACCACCTCCCTCTTAAACAAAAATATGTTTTAGATCTCACAGGGTGTTGAAAAGGCTGAATTGTTGGCTTATTCCTGTAGTTGTGCAGCTGGTAAAGTTTTTTTTTTTTACTTTTCTTACTTCACATCAGCCTCAAGTTGTAAATCCCTGTAAATAGTAATTTCCCTTTTATTTCAACTAAATCGATCCACAAATGAAATAAAAAATGTACAATATTTTGCTCAAGTATGTTTTATTTTTAAATGTTTAAAAGAAATTAAAACATTCAAATAACAAATTATATAACAATACAACTATTTACACGCATGAATGATTTACTCTTTAAAGCAAAACGGGCCTTGATAATTTGCTAAAGCACAATAGTTGTGCCAGATCTGATTGACAGTTTCTATTAAAGTCAGTGCCACAGGAGAATCCCAGATGTGGTAGCTCTTTATTCTGGCGATTGCTTGCTCCACAATGATCCGTCTCTTTCCTGCTGAATTGGCCAGGATGCCTGAATGGTGGAACGGTGAGTTTTGCGGCAACTTCATCAAGGAGATCTTGAATGATATTTTTGATTTCTTTATCGGAGATGCAACCTGTGAACAATGCCGAAATAAAAGTGATCAACCCACAGGGAGCTACTCCAATGAGCCCTTCTAGTGTCGTGCAGTTCTTGTAGGCCGTAAAACTGTAGTGTGAGAGATGATGGTGTCTCCATTTTTCAAGTAGCAATTGTGCAAAGAATCATGAGGCACTTCACAGAATATCAATTAAAATCAAAGATACATGCTAACAAATCAATTTGAAAAGGTTTCCAATCTAAGGAACCCCAGCAGATTGCATCGAGTCATGGACTTGCAGCATTCACTCCTCTGGAATCAGCAGGCAGAAACAATGGCTTGTGTTGTCGTTGACTTTACAGCAATCCTTCATAATTAGCATGCATGTAGCGACAGTGGAGAGGAAAAACTCCCCTTTAACAGGAAGAAACCTCCAGCAGAACCAGGCTCAGTACAAGCAGCCATCTGCCACGACCGACTGGGGGTTTAAAAAGACAGAAAGCTAAATTAGAAGCACAGGATACTGAAATAATAGAGTTTACAGCAGCAGTTGTAGAACGTCACTGGAAGCATCTCAGCCCATGTTCTCCTCCAAGAAGCTGTCTCAGCTAACAGAACGCCAGGCCAGGTGTGGTTACTATGGAGAGAAGAACACTAAGAGAAAACAAAACGTTAAGAAGGTTGAAATAACGGTATCTAAGTAGATTGGACAAAGGAAGAAAGTAGCAGAGAGAGAAGTGGTCAAATGCTTTGCAAGGCGTTATTTTTTTCTACTACTACTTTTTCTACTTTTTTATTATTTGTTTTTTAAGTTGCATGTCATCTCATGCAAGAAAATGGACAACTTTGAGGGATGACAATTGTTTTTTACCATCTTAAATAATTTACTTGCTGGCTTTAGTTGTCAGAACTGTCAATTTAAGATGGCTTTGTCATGCTTGAATCCAGAAGTGGTTTCCTTTGCTGTTAAGCAGAGGGGATTTTCTCATTTCACTGTCAACATGATAGAATGACGAAATTTAACCCCTTATCATTTGCATACTGTCTCTAAATCACAACTGCATCATCCGATTTGCACCAAATTGAATATGAATGACCCTAGATCATACCAAGAGCTATATCCCCGTGGTACATCATTCGATCTCTCCAATTCATTGGCTGTACATCCAGTACTCGATGCTTGCATTTACAAGAAATTTATTTTCTAAATTC
Source organism: Orestias chungarensis (assembly GCA_032876305.1). Taxonomy (NCBI): domain Eukaryota; kingdom Metazoa; phylum Chordata; class Actinopteri; order Cyprinodontiformes; family Cyprinodontidae; genus Orestias; species Orestias chungarensis. Next base: position 266,214 of record JAVLVB010000347.1, read on the forward strand.
TGTAGTGAGAGATTAGCTATGGTCTTTAAGTTTTAATGTATTGTTTACCTCACCACAGGGCAGCAGCGGAGATGATGTCCCAACACAACTCAAACACGTCACCAAAGCAATAATATGCTCCGATTCAAGTTCTTCATTATTCAGGTTGAAGAATAACAAACTCAGAAGACCAGATATTTTAATAGAAATGCAGCAAACACTATATAGAATTCAAATGATGGGAATAAATATAATACTTGTAGGGATACCGGCACATGTTGGAATTAAAGGAATTTAATTAGTTGACGAATGTGCCAAGGCAGCAACAATAAAAAATCATATTGATATCACGGTTCCCTTTAGTAAAACATATAAATTAAAAGAAAGATAGAAAAGACTGAAAAGGACGGTGGTTATACAGAACTCAAACATAAGTTGGTGAGATGAGAAGCACGTGGAGAACATGGAAAGAAGCAATAATAATATCCAGGCTACGCTTTGGTCATACAGCATTAAACAGCACTTTATTAAAAATGGGAAAAAACCCAATTCGGCAAGATGTGAATTTTGTTATGAAGAAGATACCTTAGAACATGTGATGCTTTATTGTCAAAAATATGATTCTGAGAGAAAGAAACTGATATTGCATCTTAAAGAAATTACGTTGAGTTATGAAATTATGGTTTACGTGATCTTTTACGAGAAAGCTCTGAAGAAAAGTGTTATAATTTTGTATTTCAGTATCTTAGGAAAACAAGATTAATACAGAAAATACAATTTTTGTTTCTCTTTTTTTATTTTGTTTTTATTATGTAATAATTTATTTATTTTTGTTAAATTCAGGGATGTGTAAAGTCTCGGTTCACACTCCATACCAGTAGGTGGCGGTAATGCGCCAAAAGGTTGTTGATCATCCGTCATAAAACAGAAGAAGAAGAAGAAAAAAAAGAAGAAGAAGAAGAAGAATCACGTCGGACGCGACTCACGTTTGAGCCCGGGAGATCTGTTTAACTTCACCCAGGGTTGGACCTTCTTCAAGTTTTAATTGTAAAATAACTTTTACATATAATAAGCTTCGTATTTAGGTTGTGACATTGTTGCACCAACGCTTTGTCTCAGTTTAGCGACGGTTGCTGTCTTCCGCGTTAGCATAGCAACCAAGCTAACTGTAGCCTCGGGGGAGATTGTTTGTTTTAGCTTTTCAGCGGTTGGGGTCAGTTGCTCACTTCCTGTGTTCGGTGTCCTCTAACTACGTTGCAGCCCAAAAACAAAACATGTATCGTGCTAAGCCGACCCTGAAGGACCGACATCACCTGTACAGGCTCATCATCAGCCAGCTGCTCCATGATGGCTACACCAGCATCGCCAACAACCTCATCAGTGAGGTGAAGCCGCAGAGCGTCGTGTCGCCCTCCGAGCAGCTGATGCAGCTGGCTAAGATAGGCAAGAACCGCGTTTAAAGATTCAGACACGACATGAGTTTATGAATGGACATATCAGTGACCTGAGATGCTTCTAAGTATATTAGAGTCAATGCATTTACATTCTGACTAGTGAGTTCAGTTAATCCACAATTATATTTTGACTAATCATGGTGGAAATTTGAAATGCTTTGGTTTTGTTTTGAATTCATAACTAATAAAATGTGTTATAAACATCTTGGATGTATTTTCAGACAGATGTCTACAACTGGAGTAGTACAAATGAGCCCTTGTAGGTCAACGCCTCACAGTTTTGCTTATTTAAAAAGATCCTTAAATGTCTTTGGAGTGAATAATTTTGCCCATTTTCCATATTCCATAGTTGTTTAAAATTTGCAGTCTATGAAAAAAGTGTTTCATCGGATTAAAAATGAAGAAAAACCAAAAACGGAAATTGTTTTAAAAGGTTTAGTGAACAAAAGACTAGATTTAAAAATTGTACACGATGGAAATATTTGAAGTACAGACTCTTCGTTGGCTTAGCCATCGTTTATTTTCCTGCATTCAGAGGAGGTCGGACACCAGGGGTGCGTTTTGAAGCAAAACCGTGGTGCTGGATGGATGCTGCCATCAGCCTCTTCTTCACCTCTCCATCCAGCTTCTATCCCGTATAAGAGCACCTTGGGCTTCCCCAGACCCCCTCCTTTCTATTCCCTGTCGTTTACTTGGAATTCATTTGGTGAAATGTTACCTTCTTGGCCATAAGTCGGTTGTTTAACTTCTTTGCTGGTATCAGATTCCTCCCTGAACCAACGTAGTGGTTTTATTACCCTTGAGAACCGTCTCCCCCTCACATGTTTTCAAGCTCTCCGCTTTCTAAAAACACTCCCAAAAGTTTCCACTATTGTCACAGCTTCTGTGTGGATGGAGATCCACCGGAAGAACGTTTTTCCTGGGCTTCCTGCAATAGCAGGAGCAAAATCACTGTAATATCAAGAAATTTTCCCGTAAAACTGCCTCACCGCCACAATCGGCCATCAATGGCTAAACTAACTGTCTTATAAGCGAATGACAGGGCAGAATAAACAAAAATATTTACAACTATAATTGCGAGAAGTCTTTTTTTTAAGATTTGTTCTTATTCATTTTTTAAAAAGAACTTTTCTAATTTATCTACTCTCACTAGTCAAAAGGATATTACTATCTAAAATAAATCTTCAGTCTCGTTAACAGGTCATTATGCTTGGCTTTCTCAACATTGTGGGATTTCTTTTAAAAGTTTCGTTCAGGGAGCAGTTTGGACAGCTCAGTGGGAGCGCAAAGCGAGCTTGGGGCAATTTCTTGATCAGATACCAAAAAATGTAAGTTTGACTAGTCATAAGTAAGTTTAATGTACATTAAAGTGTAATTATGGATCTATGACAACTTACATGACTGTAATTTATTGTTTTCAAAGACATTTGATTTGTCAAAATTTAATTAAAAATATGGTACGTTTTTCTTACTAATCAGAATGTAAATATAGATATCTCAAACATTCAGTGTAGTCAAAATCTAGCTGTGTCTAGTCTAGAGTGCTTTTTAGGTATAAAGGTATCTAATTGCAGATACCTAAAGACAAAGTTGATTTTTATATTAAATATCCTGCAGTACGTCCCAGGCTTCATCACAGAGACGCGGGTTTGTTTGTGGAAAACTTAACTGTACACACTGAATCCCTGACAGGGATGGAGAACGATGACAGCGCCGTGCAGTACGCCATCGGCCGCTCAGACACAGTAGCCCCTGGTGTTGGCATTGATCTGGAGTTTGATGCAGATGTCCAGACCATGTCCCCAGAGGCCTCGGAGTATGAGACCTGCTACGTCACTTCCCATAAGGGTCCCTGCCGCGTGGCCACCTACAGCCGGGACGGTCAGCTTATCGCCACAGGCTCGGCTGATGCCTCCATCAAGATTCTGGACACAGAACGCATGCTCGCTAAAAGTGCCATGCCCATCGAGGTGAGGCGGGTTGTGCGGCGTACAGTTTTCTATAGGTTTTGGTCTTTCAACCACTCAAAGACTCCATTTTACATCAATGACCGTATTTGTAAGGGCACAGCACTAGGCCAGTAAAAACTTCTTTCGTCTGGTAGATTTCAGTTTGTGCATCTCCTATGTTACTTGTGGAGTACCACAGGGTTCCTTACCTTACCATCTTCTCTTTACTGTTTGGATATGCGTTCCAGTGTTATAAGTGGTGTTAATTTCAACTGTTATGCTTAAAATAACCAATTTTATCTGTTCATAAATCCTGATGAATCCAATACCTTTGGTAGATTACAGGCAGGTCTAGAAAACATAAAAATGTGGATGACTTCAAACTTTCTGCTCTTGAACTCTGAAAAGACAGAAGTTGTTATCTTTGGACCGGAACATCTATAAAAGACACCGCTCAGTCAACCACTTAACCTGGATAGCATCAAATTGGCATCTGGTAACAATGTAAAGAACCTTGGTGTTATTTTTGATCAGGAAATGTCTTTCAAGTCCCTTATAAAACAGGGCTGTAAGATTTCCTTCTTTCATTTTAGGAATATAGCAAAAATTTCAAATATTCTCTCTTGGACAGATGCTGAAAAGCTAGTCCATGCATTTTTTACTTCAAGGCTGGACTATTGTAACTCTGTATTAGCAGGAAGTTCACAAAATGCAGTTAAAAGTCTACAGTTGGTCCAAAACGCTGCAGCAAGAGTTCTGATGAAACTTAAAAAGAGAGATCATACCTCCCCAATTTTAGCTTCCCTTCATTGGCTCCCTGTCAAATTCAGAAAAGATATTAAGATTGTACTTTTGACTTATAAAGGCTTCATCATAGATCACAGAGCCCTTCGCTCTTAGGCTGCAGGTTCACTTGTAGATCCTAAAATTTCTGAAAAGAGGCAGATCTTTTAGTCATTAGGCTCCTCTTGTGTCTGAGCAACTCCCATCTCTCAGGCAGACAAAACTGTCTAGTTTCAAAGCTAGGCTTAAAGCTTTCCTGTTTGGAAAGCTTATAGTTGTGAAGAAGTGGAGAAGACAGCCTGACATGGTTGGGGGAAGGTTGCTCCACCTCATGCCTCATTCTAAGGGCTTAGGTTTGCTGCTTTTAAGATTTGGCTGCTGGAAGCTCACATGAGACATAAATGATGCTACCAAACATCTTACAGGTCACCGATTTAGAAAGGGAGCAAAAAAGATAACAGCCATACATTGCACTGGATGTTGCCGTCGCACAATTCTTTACCAAAACTTTTGCCATCCCAAGATGTTCCAATCGTGCAACCCTACCCACTATGATTTTGGCATGTGTAGGATATAGCTCATGTTGTATTTGTGCGGTTTTTAGGTGGATGAAAACTTTTCAAAAAGAACCTCATGTGTGCGCTCGTGTCTCAAAGGTCTGAGTTGTCCTCATCGTGTTGCTCTGTGCACCTTGTAGGTGATGATGAATGAGACGGCGCAGCAGAACATGGAGAATCATCCCGTCATCCGAACACTTTATGACCACGTGGATGAAGTCACCTGCCTGGCCTTCCATCCAAGTGAACAGATTCTGGCATCTGGCTCGAGAGACTACACCCTAAAACTGTTCGACTACTCAAAGCCCTCTGCTAAAAGAGCTTTTAAATACATACAGGTCAGTGATTTCAGGTAGTTGGTCATGTTTGCTGATGATCCAGCAAGTAGTCCTGACCACTGATGAGTGCAAACAATGATTGCCCCAAAATCAGGAGTCGGCTCTTTTGCCCCACTGGTCAATGGTCTGGGTGATGATGTGTGCAGGTAGCTGTGCAGTTTCCCGTACATTACTTGTGCCAACATAAAGACGGACACTTCTGACTTTGTTTTATCGACGACTCCTTTCTTACCACTCCTCCATAAAAGACAAATGAATGAAGGCTGGCTGTAAAACAAAATCTTCAGATACCTGTGGAGTAGCTCGAGGCTTCGACAGATCAGGGCAGCTCCGCTTATTTACGTAACGGCGGAGCAACATGCCGGGTTTTGGACCTTACAGAAAAATTTGATACAGCGACTGGAGAGCAGGCTCAGACTCTCTGGTCTTCTACAAACCAAATTTTTCTTCTGGACAATATGAACAAACGAAATATGATTATTTAGCGTAAATAGGCAGATGACGCGCAGCTCTACATTAAACCAGAACAAATCCATGCACACCGCTTCGGTTGTTACGTGAACCTTCAGAGACGCATCAAGATAATCTTTCACCTAAAAACATTTCTAGGATATAAGGACTAATGTTTTAGCAAGACCTTGAGAAATGGTCCAGGTGTTTGTCTTTATTGGAACTGATGAACGTCAGCCAGACTGAAGCAGCTGATCCAGAGTGCTGCTGCTGGCCTCCCCACTAAAACTACGAGCATGGAGCTCATCACCTCAGTTCCAAACTCCTCAGATTGTCTCCCTGTAGCCCTGAGAATAGACTTTTAAATACTTTGTATTGGTTTAGAAATCACTGGATGACCCGGCACCAAAACACACCAAAGATCTAAGCTTGTATCATCCCTCCAGACCTCTCGGGTCTTCTGGTTTTAGATTTCTCTTCATCCCCCTGAATCATATCAAAGCATGGAGAATCAGTGATCATTTTAGGTAAAGGCTAATAATTAATTTGTTTGGATTTACTTTTGAATATTACCAACTCAATCATTATTGGTTCCGGCGTTTCTTATTTCCATGTGCTTTGTAATATTTTGTTGCTGAAATGAGCCCTACAAACAAAACTGCTTTGCCTTCCTTCACTAACATGATGGTGGCCTTTCTTTTAATCTGCTGCCTGAAGGAAGCAGAAATGCTGCGCTCCATCTCCTTCCACCCGTCTGGGGACTTCTTGCTGGTGGGAACGCAGCACCCCACGCTGCGCCTGTATGACGTCAACACCTTCCAGTGTTTTGTTTCCTGTAACCCACTGGACCAGCACACGGACACCATCAGCGGCGTCAGCTACAACCCCACCGCCAACAGCTATGTCACCTGCAGCAAGGACGGCAGCATCAAGCTGTGGGACGGCATCTCCAACCGCTGCTTCACCACTTTCGAGAAGGCGCACGACGGAGCCGAGGTGTGCTCCGCCATTTTCTCAAAGAACTCCAAGTACATCCTGTCCACTGGGAAAGACTCCGTGGCCAAGCTTTGGGAGATCTCCACCGGCCGGACCCTGGTCAAGTACACGGGTAAGGAACACCAAGGTCCATCTATTGATTTACAGTTAGCATTCAAAATGAAGGGAAATCCACAAACACAATGAGAATGAGACGGCAGTTTTACAAATACTGCCAACCAGCAGTAGTTAGTGGAACAAAGTCCACTGCTGGAATGGTTTTTCATGTGTTCTCCTGTTAACAAGGGACTTTTTTCTAGACTTTCTTTAGGCTCCTTAAGAGGTTAACTAGCAGCTTGATCGGCAACCCTGGCTCCAATACTGCTATAAAATAAAAATAATAATAAAAAATAAAACTGATCATTTCTTTTTTTGTTAAATGAAACGTCATTTTCACAGAATCTTCTTAAATGTTTAACTAACGCTCTTTTTGAGGAAACTAAAACTCTGGCATACAAGTGAGACTTGACAGTATGATGGTTGATCATTAGCTGAGACTGAGGGAACATGATGGGCCGCTCCTCACTTTGTCACACATTCATACTTTGTCAAATTACATCTACATACATTAGTCATCATAGTGCATTGATGTGAAGTGAATAAAAAGTGACAAAGAGATTTCTTTGTATTGTGCTTAGTTTAAATTTCCTGGCCATAGTTTATTATCAAAATGGCCGAGGTGATTTAAGTAAATAAATTATTATCCTGGTCAAAGATCTGCCCGTTTAGTTGCGTAGGAACATATTTAGATAAACGGTACCCGCAGAAAAATGCGGGCAGAAAACCTTGCATGTGCGATGAATTCTGGGACTTTTCGTCCTGTTTCCTGCGATGAAAATACAGGAAAGTGCGTAAGTATGTGGAAAAGTGTGAAAAAACATGCTTCTCCCACATATTAAGCAGCAAACACAACATAACAGAGCAGCATAGCTGGTCATCTATAATGTAGTATGAGCAGAATATGAACATTGCTTAGTCCTGAAATCCAGAATCTGTCTAAGAACAAAGCCAGTTGTAACTGACTTAAAGCTCCTGTAGCAAGACGCTGGATCAACTTCAGTCCATCTGCTTTTATCAGTTTACGGGGCAGATCTGCCTCATCCAATATGGTGGACGTGCTGACGTAGTGACGTCATCACCCCGCTGCGGACCAAAATGTGTGTTGTGGTGGCGTGTGGAGGTGATGAGGTCACGACGCGCCGGACTGCTCACTTTAGGCTGGGAGGGGGGGGGGGGGGGGGTTAGTGTCAGTCGAAAGTAAGAAATTAATCAATTATTTCAAATTCCTGCAAAGAAACGCAGGATCAGTGTAATCAGGCGAATTTACATAAATATGCGGCGTTTTGAGATTTATGATGAAAAATATAATTCCAGTTTAATGTTTTCCGACAGCTTCTCCGGAAAAACACTCATGCTGTGAAATAAATGTACTTAAAAGTAAACGTTGAAGACGGGACGTCGTTCCATTCTGAGAAACCGTGTGGTCACTGTTGCAACTGGTGGTGGACTTATGTCGACTTCTAACTAATAATGATTAGTTATTTAGGTTCAACTAAACTGAGCAGTTTTATGATTACACAGACAGTTCCTTCAGTCGGGGACTCATGCTAGAAGTCTTAGCTCCTGTTCTGTAGCCCAAGCTAACTGCTGACATTGGATGTTTGTCTGTGTTTGAACCAGGCATCTCTGTTGAACACACTAGTAAGAAACGTACTCCATCTGCCTCCAAAAACCAATGCAAGCTCGTGGGATCCAGTTTAATACCCACCTCTGCCTGATGATGGTGCTGTTGCCTCAGAGCAGCCTGACTCATCAGACTCCCACAGCTTTACATGTTCCTTCATTGTATAGGTAACTAAAAAACAACTTGATTTGTTTTTTAGCTACCTGAACCAAAATTTCAGCTGTTAAACATTTTTGTGTCATACCTAGGATTTTGTTCATAAAATGGAAGAGAAATCTCTAAAGAATATTGTAGTAAATTTGACCATCACGGTTTTTTTTAATGACAGTCAGGAGCAGCCCATCCTGACTTGAATCTGTGGAGGAAGCTAAAAGTTAGGGTGGCTGTAAGACTTTGAGCTCAATACCAAAGGTGAATTATCAAAAAAATCAGAGGAGTCATACAAACTGCTGCTCAGGGATCAGAAATGTATTTCCTATGAGAAACTAATAAATGCCACATTTAAGAAAAGATGGATATTTGACAGCTACATGACCATTGCCAAAAAAAGGTCACACTCATTCTGTGATAAGCTTCTGCAAGATGGAGTTCCATCTCACCAAGGTCGTGTGTTTATGACAGACTTCGCCCACCACTCCTATTCTTCTCTAGCACATCCCGAACATTGTCAGTGAGTTGACAAATCGATGCGTCATGCTCCCTCAACCGGCCTTTCAGTCTGATTCTGACGAACCCTGGCTTTGTGACTTTAGGATGTTGCCGTGCCATCGGATAACAGAAAATCCATCCAATGGAATTAAACCGCTTGTTCAATAAGTTTATGCCACAAAGGTTTTTTTTCAAAATTGAAATTGTTATACACTCGTTAAATTCCGGATGAAACCCGAATATGGTTTCTGTCCTCGTATGTTCGTATGTCCTAGCTTAGTTTAGTTTTGTCCACTGTTCCTGTTTGTAGGTATTCAGGATTGTCATAGGATTCTCTTTTTCATGTTTAATTTGCAATGATCTCTTTTGTTTACATTAAATAACTGTAATGGCTCCAATGTTCTCATAAAGCTGTAATTTAAAGAAACAGACAACAGGTGAGCAGAGATTCAGAAGCTTTATTGAGCTTTGATTGCGCCACAGTGGGTACAGTTCTCGTCTTGCAATCAGGCAAGCTGCAGGTTAAGTTCCAGCTGCCCCCGTCACATGTCAACATGCCCCTGGGCAAGGCACTTCACCCCAAGTGTCCTACCGTTGCATGTATCGGTAGTGAATGTGGCTTCATTGTAAAGCTGAGTGGTCAGTTTGATAATAAAAGGGCTTTATAAGTTAAGTTAAGTTAGGCTATACAAATATTGACTCAGTACAATTAAAGTTGTAAATATTCCTCTGTGAAAACAAAAAAATAATCTGTGCCTAGACAGTGTGTCCATGAAGCTATGAACAGAATATAAGACATAGGGCGATCCTGGAAGAGTCCAACTCAACGTAGACCGAGCTCTGACACCAGCCACACAGGAACCTTACCCCACCCCATACTTCTGAAGTATCTCCCACATAAATTCAATTTCCAATCCACAAACACATGTAAATTGGTTGGAGGAACTTCACGCAGCCCACAGGAACATGTTTAGGCAAGGCAAGTTTATTTGTATAGCACATTTTCGTGTACAAGACAATTCAAAGTGCTTTACATAGGAAAAAAGATCAGAAAAGAAATGAATTTAAAAGAAATGAAATAATAATAATAATAGTAATAATAGTACTCAGTTGCTATATGCACAGTTAAATAAGGCTGTTTTCAGCCTGGATTTTAACAACGGCAGAGTTGAAACCAGTCTCACCTCTTCAGGAAGACTGTTCCAGATTTTAGGAGCATAAAACTGGAGTGAAGCCTCCCCTTGTTTGGTCCTGACTCTGGGCATCAGCAGGAGGCCACTACCTGAGGTTCTCAGAGTCCTTGCTGGTTCATATGGCTCTAACATGTCAGATATGTACTTATGTTTAGGGTGCGGAGCAGGTCCCGTTTTTCACGGCCAAGACAAAAACCAAAATTTTCCTCCTGAATCCAAGTCTTGATTATCCAATGGACCTTCCCCTTGTAGTTGGAACATAGCCTGTTGTGTTTTGAAGAGGGGACCACCAACGCAGCCTTCCAAGTCATGGGAACTGCCTCCAATAACAACCCTCCATCCAGCCTAACCTCACACATTAAAACCATTAAGGAACTCTAGTCAAATCTCATCAACCCCTAGAGCGTTGCCCCATGAGAAGCTTTTTAACCATGTCAGTGAACACAGCATCATAGATACAAGAGCCTGACCCAAAGTCCCTTCGCTTGGGCCTTTTTAAGATATGCTGGTTGGGTTGAGAAAGTCTTTATGGTATTCTGCCAACGGTCCAGTAGGACTCCTCCTTTAGCTTGTTGACATCCCTCACCATGACAGACGCTGACTACCTTGTAGCCGCAGCTCAGGTAAGCCGCCTCCAAAATGAAAGCACAAAACAGGGCCCACTTAGACTCTTGTGCCCCCATCTCCTTAGGTATGTGCTACAAGCTCTGCCCAAGGTTGGTGTTGGCTCACTCCCTAAAAGCATACTCTGCAGCACATTTGAGCCTGCCAGGCTCTGCCCCTCTCTTCATTCAAGTGTCAAGCCATGCTCAACCAGGGGAGTATAAGCCCTGTGAGGAGGTCCTATTCAACCCTAAAGGTCATAGTAAACCATAATCTAAAGACTCCTAAGGAGACTTTAGATTGTGCTTTGTCTAACTCCTGAAGTACACCCTGTTACCAGAGGCATAAAGCCCCTGATAACTTAGTTCCTAGGCTTATGAACCACGATTAGGTGGCAGCCCAGTGAGGGGTGTATAATTAGCTTGCGTCTAGTGAGTACGGAGGTCTTTTTTAAGGGTCAGTTGACTTGCAAGTAAAAATAAAATTGACTAACTTAGGAATTAAAAATTGAGTTTTTTATGGTGCAGCTGTCTGCATCACAGTAACAGTGACACGAGTGCTGTCAAGTAAATTTGCGTAGCCCAAATGTTAAGATTTAACAACGAAACCCCTCAAATGAGATCCGATCCTTTTAGTTCATGTTTTAACGTTTTCTTGCCAGCAGGGTGCCAGAACCAAGCACTTGTTTTTCCCAGTTCTGTCCAGAACCCCCATGAAAAATCAAATGCTACCGGCTCTTTGTAGCAGACAACAAAAGTGAGGTGGGACCCAGCAAATAATAATAAAAAAAAACCCCTCTTAAAACATTTTCATTCAGAGGAGACAAACCTTCACATGCTTAAAACGGATCACCGTACGTTGGCAGGCCGATCACAATAAGCAAGGCACCTGCAACGTGCAATAAACCTTAAAGCGCTGCGATGTGATGTATTCAGAGACCACAGAGATTTGGTTGAGGCACCTGCATACAAAACATCCCCAAAATCAAGCTGTGGTCAAAGCGTGGCTAAGTACACAAGCTGCATACTAAGCGCTAAACAGTTGGGAGTAGGGGGGGGGGGGTTAGTAAAGAAGCTTAAAACCTGTTAAAATACTAACTACTAACAGGAAGTCCCATCAGTTACCCATCTTAAAAAGGTCACCAACTTGGCTAAAACCATCTAATAAATGTTTCCATCAGGGACAATGAAGATCTAGATGGAGTTGAAATGCCAGATAACTGGAGCATAAAATAGTTGAGGCTTTTCAGAAGTTTTAGAAAGATCTTAAAGGTTTACGGTTACTCTTTGGCTATAAAAGCAGCTATTATTATTTGATACGTATGTTTTAAGAATTTGATTTGAATTTGATCCTTACCTTACCCCGTACATTTGCAAAAATGCTGCTAACATTTCTAAATCCAGTTCGTTCACTTCAAGTTACCGACGCATCACAAAATCACGGCAAACACCTGGATGTTCGTTAAACGATCAGTTGCATAAATCTCTTTATCTTGATTGTAAAAGAGTGAACAGATTAAACATATATTTTTGAAACTTGTAAATGTTCTCAATCTTAAGAAAAACCCAGCAGACTGTTCATCGGAGCCTGTGTTGTTGTACTTTACAACAGTCCCTCATAGTGAACACCCATGTAGACACAATGGAGAGGAGAAACTCCTCTTTTAAAAGGAAGAAACATCCAGCAGGTCCTGGCTAGGTGAGAGCCATGTCACGACTGGTAGACACACAAGCTACAGGTACAGATCAAGGATTACTTCCTGGAGGAGAGAAACTCCCGCAGATGTGCTCTGACCTGGTTTTCATGTCTAAATGAGAAACTTGGCCACGTACTGAAAGTCTTGCTCTTACTCACTATCCCGCAGCTTTCTCTCCGTAATCCTCTAACTGCATTTTTATCATCCAGCTGTTGAGAGCAAGCAGCCTTCACTCAGTAGAACCATTCTGAAGTAGGACTGTAGTCGGCTCTGTCTGGTAGCTGGTATTTAAGTTAACTGATTAGGATCACAGTCAGAATCGAGCGGAAACTTCTGTCAGCGAATGATTTTTATGGTGCTGATGCATAACGCTTGAAAATGAACACACATGTGCTCACCTAAAGCTTTTGTCTCAAACCGGATGTTTGTCGTCGGTGAGACTTCAGAAAGCGTCCGTGGAAATCGCGCTGCGTGTCCTATAGACGCAGGAAAGTGTCGGATTAGACCGTCCACCCCTGAGCCCTCATCGGCACACGTCCGCTCTTCTCGTTTCAGGGGCGGGGCTCAGTGGCCGCCAGATGCATCGCACACAGGGAGTGTTCAACCACACGGAGGACTACGTGCTGCTGCCTGATGAGCGGACCATCAGCCTCTGCTGCTGGGACTCTAGAACGGCAGAGAGGAAGAACCTGCTTTCTCTGGGCCACAACAACATCGTCCGCTGCATCGTCCATTCCCCCACCAACCCGGGCTTCATGACCTGCAGCGATGACTTCAGGGCCCGCTTCTGGTACCGCCGTGCCACCACAGACTGAGCCTTAGTGACCTGCCGGCTCCCTCTCTGTCCTCCATGTGTTTCCCTTGTATTTCATTTGAAGCAGGCGTTGGTGGAGCGTTTCTGGAACGATGATGTGTGGGGGTTAGGGGTCCGGCCACGGCGTCCCTTTGTCTTTTTAAAACAATTCAAATGATTGGCTGAGCGAGTGTTAGAGATGAAAGTATGAAACATACATTTGCTTTGGAGACGTCGCCTGTGACTGTTTTTGTTTTGTTCCATTTGGTTCATTGTCTTTTTCCACTCTTTTTTTTTTTATTATTATCTTTTACTTATTTTTTGTCTTTATTTTTATTGTAATTTTGATTTTTAATAAAAGCAGAAAATTACAAGCGGTGTCTGTAACTGTGTAGGTTAAAAAGTCAGCGTTGAGCACTCATAACCACTGCTATGGCGATATCCTGTCGATATTTTAAGAACACAGTTGCTGCAGAAAAAAGTGTGCAACATTCTGCAGGGCCTCAGCTGGGCACCAGTGTTCACGGCACACTCGGGGCTCATGCTAACTTGTCCTTTGTTCGCTCTAAACGTCCTGGGAAGATGTGATTAAAGCCCCAAAGAAGCTGCTGCTGATTGTCTTCATCCTTCCACCTAACCCAGCCTAATCCTGTTTAGACAACACAAAAAAAAGTTTATTTTTTTTACTTTAATCCATTCCCCCTAATTAATTATCATACTCCTAGAAATAAACCACATGTTGGGAGGAGTTTGTCTAACCCAAAAGAAACAAAAACCCTCTCACAACATTTCTTGAGTTCTAGAAGTCAACTTTAAAAAAAGACTTCTGCTTTTTACACAAACAAAAAAGGTTCTGGGAAGGCTGGGCAAGATGAACCCGGGCGGTGGGTGTGCTGGCTGACCAATGGGGCAGCGGGGATCATCATGTCTGCAAGAAGCTCCGCCCAGCGGGGGCCGTGAAACAGCTCAGACGTCAGCTTGAGGCTCTTCATTCACAGTCCCCGCCTGAGATGGCCGAGTGAGCAGCGCTCTGGACAGACTGCACACTACAACCATGGTGAGTTCTGCTGCACGCTTTTGTCCAGAATGAGAAACTGTCGCCAGTCGTTGCCGGGACCTACTTGTGTAATGATTTGCTGGTGTTTTTGGTTTCTCTGGGCCAGGTTTCTGCACAGAGCTTGGAGTTTTTTTTTTTACAATCCTCATTAACACCAAAGTCTGTAGAACAATGATTGTGAGCCGAGGCTGTTTGGGGGTTTTGGTTCGGCTTGTGTTCTTTTTGGGTTCAACACCAATATGTGAATGAAGACCTAACAGCCTCTCGGCTTTAGGCTCTTATTAAACTGTATAAACTGCAGCTTCAGTTAATGATACGGGAGATATCAAAGATTAAAATGCAACCAAAGCTGTTTTTAATGTGTCTCTTCAGGTCAAAAGGTCCCATAAGAGAGACGCTTTAAGGTTTCCCCAGAAACAGACAAATGAATCTGTGGTTCTGAAGTTGATTCCTCACAGGATGGGGCCCTGAAGGATCAGTGGCTCTTAAAAAAAAAAAGTATGTTTCAGGAAACGCATCATTCTGATAATTCCCCCGTCCATGCGTGTATTCACCTCAAGCTCATCATCATCATCATCATCATCACCCACTCTATATAAATAGACCGCTTTGGCTGATGACTAATTTTACTAAATCTAGTGAACTTCCGTTCTGCAGAGTTATTTGGAATTGGGAGTTTGGGTTTCTCATTTTCACGAGAACTATTTAGGGAAGTCCCACGTACTGCTGCCGTAATCGTCTGAGGACAGGAGGGATCCCAACCTGGACTGTGAGCGTCTTTGTTCCCAACATTAACGGTTTTAGTTCAACGTTGTTTCATATTCCGCATCAAACCAGGCGGCCGTCAGAGTCCCACAGTCAGCACGACTTCTCAGGTGTTTCAGAACAGCGTTGCCACGACAGAAATGTCAAACACAACAATGATACTACGAAAAAACTCATTGCTGATGTTGATTCTTTATTTTTTAGTTTGTTGATGGCAGAATATAAAAATAAAATATGAAGATACTTCCTGAAGTAATGCAAAACCAATAAGCAGGGGCCCGGCTGAAGAGCCACTTCCCTTTTTTTGGTAAAACAGCAGAGAAGACAACGCTAAATATGTTTTACCTGTCTATATCCTGTATGGAAGTATGTACTGTTGATTCATGCAGGGATTTTTTTTAGTTTCTTAGTTTATCTGCTTCCGTCGGCGCGTTGGAGAGTGCTTCCATTTGCTGTCAATCCAAACATTTACATTTACGCTTTTATCCAAAGCGACTCACAAAAAGAGGGTTTAACATTGAACTACAATGAACTACAGTTACCTGCAATGTGCTAGGAGATGATTTAACATTAATGATGACACTCATTTACAGCATTTAGGTAAACACAGAAGGCCCAAGTACCATACACTGAGTGCTAACTAATATCAGGGGGGCTAATAAGTACATTTAGGTCTTTCAGGGCAGGAGATACTCTCAGAAGAGCTGGGTCTTCAAGGATTTCTTGAAGGTGGAAAGAGAATCTGATGCTCTGATATCGCACGTAAGGTCGTTCCACCAGCGAGGAACCGCAAATGAGAAGTTTAGATTGACTTGCACGGGGTGTTGGTCGCGTTAGTTGGCGCTCCTTGGAGGAACGGAGCGGGCGCGCAGTGACGTAAGGCTTTAAGAGGGTGTTGAGGTAGATGGGGGCTGATCCATCACACACTCTGTATGCCAGGATTAGTGATTTGAAGCCAAGTATCATTTCTGCCTGTCTGTCAGTTACCGGCCGGCAGGGCGACGGCAGTTCTTGAACGAACACAAGAAACACAGAACGCTATCATAACGATTTCATTTTAACGGCCACTTTTACCCTACCGCTATCGTATATTTGTTTAGAGATGCAAAAGAATACAAAATATAAAAAGATTTTTACACTCGGTGAAATATGTGACTTTGAAAATTTAATAAATAAGATCAAATAGCAGATTTTAGTTCAAAAGGAAAATAAAGAAATGAATTTAGTTTAATAAGGCCAGCCTACAGCGTCGGTGTCATCCACCGTGTGGAGTTGGGATCAGTACGTACAGAACAGCTAAAACCCTTTCTTGTTTCCTTGTTAATCAAAAACATGTCTTATTTAGTGTCATCAAAGCATCCGTGGAGGGGCCAAAGAGCCACAGTCTGCTCCCCCACACATCCAGCTTTTCTTTTTCTTCCCTTCTGACTACTGCATCATGTCATATAGTCTAACTTATTTTCATCATGTAGTGATGTACAGCAAAAAAGCACAGGATGAGTGTGAGGAAGTGATGGGTATAAAATACACCAGAGTGTGAGCGGTAAGATAAGTTCCTGCCGGGGACCACAGAGCCGCTCGGCTATTTGGAGCTCAGCCTCTCCAAACCTCTGCCTCCTGCCGGTGCCAGTGTCTGCACTTCGATTCGCGCTGTTTCCACTCATTCTGATTGCTGCTGCTGACCAACACAGACTTAAAAAAAACAAGTTGCAATTGTAAGATCCCTGCTAAGGCATCGGTTCGACTGCTCAACAAAAACCCACAGTTAATATGACGGTTATGATCTTTTACAGTTTACAGGCTTTATTTGAGAAACTTTCAGCCCAGCTATGAGTGTCTGCTGTCCGTAAATGATTGGTCTGTGTGTCTGACTCTTTACACGTTCACAAGATGATAATGTTACTGGTAGAATGAATCTTTCCTCTGACTCTCGTGGACAAACATCAACCAACTTCGTTTTCCAAAAAGCGTATCCTTGTTTTTTTTTTAAAAAACGTGGCAGAGAAAGGAATTCCCTGGATGTTTGTTTTTTAGTATGCTGCCTATTCGATTTCCTGAGTGAGCTCAGCGCTGGCCGGAAGGATCTGTGGTTTTCTGCATTTTTGTGAACGTCTGCTTGGAGAGGACGGGACCACCAAGCTGTGCGCATTGCGGTATGTGTCTTGTGGGGGGGGGG